>JAQQPU010021258.1:0-14842 GCA_029168905.1 Artemia sp. Kazakhstan ARC1039 | reverse complement strand
CCAACATTGTTCTATACTTAGGCAGCACTACTACGCTGCCTATGATTGGTTCCTTTTTTAGTAGTTTATAAGCTTATGTTCTGGGCAGATTTTCAGTTTTGTTGCACTCATTTTATAGTTTGATTTGTTTCTGCATCTTCTTATTATTTTTAATCCTGTAACTAACGCACTTAGGTTAGCTTTGCTCAATACAACAAACTAAACACATTTTATATTTGGTATTAAATACAACAAAATCAATAACTATTATAATAACAACATTATAATAATCGTTATTAGACTTGCCTCAACTGACAATAAAAAGACCAAGTGGCAGAGGTTTAAAACCCATGCCATCATTATTGTTGGTACCAGGGGCGTTGGTACCATTTATATTGTTCAATATGTATGTAAGACAACAATAGACTGTAACAAATTTTCAAAATGTTGGATGAAAATTACATTTTCCAGTCTTCTAGCTTGTATACTATTCATAAAAGGCATATTTCAATTTCTACCATAATTTCCCAAGGAGTTGAAAATGCCATATTCTATCTCGGCACACAAATGTACAAGAAAATTCAAAAAAGAAATCATACCACTGTCTGCATCCATATTTAGCTCCAATTTCAAAGGGTGGCAATCAGGTTCAAGCTTTGCAGATGCGTCTGTAGAAAAAGTCTTCTCTTGGAAAACTTCTTTAGGTAACAAAAAAGGATCGGTACTTCCAAAGAGATTTTCATCATAATTGGGTAATGCATCTTCAAGCCCTACAGAAATTTAAAAGCAAATTTACTTAGAAAACTCTGAACAATGATAAATGATGGGTAAAAAGGCTAAAAAAGAAATTATTTCCTTTCTAAAAGAAAAATTTCAGAAAGAAAGAAAAAAAAAGAAAATCTCAGGACTTTAATTTAGTCACACGTAAAATGTTTAGAAACGATAAGAAAAACGAATTCGTTCAAGATTGGCTGACTATATTTGGGCATATTTGGGAAAAAATTGTTCAATGTGCCGGCAAATTCTAACACATAAGCTACATTAAACTAAAACAAGGCCCTGGCTGGTACCATTTATATTGTTCAAGCTGTATGTAAGACAACAATATTCAAATCTTCAATATGTTGGATGAAAGTTTATAGAGAGATTTATATTTTACAGTCTTCTAGCTTGTATACTATTCATAAAAGGTATGTTTCAGTTTCTGCCATGTTTTCCCAACAAGTTGAAAATCAATATTCTAACTTAGCACACAAAGGTACAAAAAAATACAAAAAAAAACATACCAATGTATGCATTCATATTTGGATCAAATTTCACAGGGTGGCAATCAGGTTCCAGCTTTGCAGATGCTTTGGTAGAAGAAGTCTTCTCTTGGAAAACTTCTTCTTTAGGTAACAAAAAAGGACCAGTACTTCCAAAGAGATTTGTATCCTCATTGGGTAATGCATCTTCAAGCTCTAAAGAAATTTTAAAGCAAATTTACTTAGAAAATTCAGAATAACAATAAATGATGGGTAAAAAGGTTCAAAAAGAAAATTTCAGAACTTTAATTTAGTCACGAGTAAAATGTTTCGAAAAGATAAGAAAAAAAATTCCTGCAAGATTGGCTGACTATATTTGGATTTGTCAGCACAGTTGAACAATCTTATGTTAAATGAGTTAATTAAAAAACTAACTCATGACAATGATAAACAAAACAAATAAAACAAAAGTTCAAAGACAAATATGCACCAAAACCTCATATGCTTAGCCTTTATAGAATCAGAAAGATTTAGGGCTATATCCAGGAGGAATATTTGTCAAACACTCAAAAAGCTATTTGGGTGGCTGCTTCAGTTTAGCTATTTCAAGATCATGGCAAGAAAAAAAATTTTTGTGTTTAGAACCCCTGTCCCCTTTTTAAAAAATTAAAAAGGTGATCCCAAATCTAGGAAAATTGTAAAGCAGAGTTTAATGTATTAAACAAATGGCCTAAAGCAGGAGGACAAATCTGGCACTTTTTTTTAATTTCATTTGAAAAAAAATGAAAAAAAGTAGAGCAAGAATCTTGCTCTGATGGTCTGATATTCTACATCATTTCCTAAGCAAGGCAAGAATAAGACCTGAATATGCACCCACAGCAGTTCAAGACTGGGTTTACTGGAGAACAATAATGTCTGCTCTCTCAACACTGGCGCAAATTCAGCATAACAATTAGGTCAAAGTAAGTCATGCAGTTCAGAGGTATTTATCCACTTATCCACTAAGTTTCTGACAATGCATTGTAAACTAGATGGGAGCCTTACTTTTACCTATTTTTGGTTATCTTAGGACAGAGGGCTGGGTAATGATGAATCTCCGCTGGTTCTTTTTAATAACTTGGATAGGTGGCCAAATGGGGTAGAGGAAATAAAGGATAAAAAAATTTACTATTCCCATCCATATTATTAGTAGGTTTCCTCTTCTTTAAAACCAAATCATTTTTTAGGGAGAGAGGAATAATCTGTAAACCACCATTTAAAATTTGTTACAGCTTTCTTGAGAGAAGATCATCTGTGCAAATTCACTAATAATAATAGTGCAAATTCAACATGAGAATTAAGTCAAAGTAAGTCACGTACCCCAGAGGTGTTTATCCTGTTATCTAGATTAAGATATTGCAAGAGGGAAGTCTTGGAGACTCTCTTACTTAGAAAATCTAGGGCAATACATGGTAAATTAGGTCAAATGCCTTACTTTTACATATTTTTGGTTATTGTATCTAACAACAGAGGGGTTTATTAATGATGAGTCTCAGCTGATTGTTTTAAATACTATTAAGAAGGTAGACAAAATAAGGTATAAAAGAATTTACTATTCCCATCCACATTATTAGTAGGTTTTTCCTTGCTAAAAGCTAATCCATTTTTTAGGGAAAGAAGGATAGGCCTAATCTTATTTAAATTAAATCAAGGATATAAAAAGGCATGATTAGTGTGACATTGGTTTGAAAAAGATTGTTGGAATTTTTAATTAATAACAGACACATTTTACAGTTTGTTTGTCCTATTTGACAAACAATTTGATAATCAAACTGACTTTGATCAATCAATAAGATTGTTCTATTTTTTTTTAAGAAAAATAGTACAAAATAAGAACAACAAAAAAGCACCAAATTAGCACAAATAAGCATTAAATTAGTTGAATCCCCATAATACTAATTACCTTGCTTAACAGTAGTGACACCAAAGAGGACATGTATTTCCATGTTTCATCAGTTGAAAATACAGTCAGCTCCCCTTCACAAACTTCAGCAATATATCTTAAAAAAAACACAAAATCTAGAAAATAGATAAGTGATACAAGAAAAGGAATATAGATCAGACACACATCAGAACTATAGACCAATTTGTTGTCATTTCTAAATTTAAATTGCCCAAATGCAATAAAGATAGGGAAAATCAGCCTAAGCCTCTAAGATAGTTGTATGGCAAATTGACTTTTGTTGGTCTTTCTGCAAACAATCCAGTGTAAATCTTCAGTTCCTATAAAAGTAGACAGCTTTCAAATTAAAAGGTAAAGTGGAAATCTTGAATGGATCTCATAATACTATGTAATACTTATGGCTTATGACACTTTTTAAAACACCTCACTTATTCAGTTGTTCTAATTGGACCAATGTTTTTAATTCTAGTGGCTGTATTTAGAATATTTTGGTAAATTATGGCCCCTTAGAGAAAAATCAGCCTAAGTCTCTAATCTTGGAGAGTCCCAATTGGCATTTGCAAATATAGGCTGGTGGGGGAGGGAGTCAGCCACCCCCCCCCCCAAGGAAATGGCAAGACTATACAAACATTTTGTACTTTATGAACTGGCTCACTGAGCATTTTGTCTTTGGGCTTATGAATAAAAAATTGCTTTTCATCATCAAAAACAAAAAAAAAACAGAATATAAGAACAAAATAACTCACATAGTTGAGTTGTATAAGATTAAACAAAAAATTTTTTTGTTAAAATTAGCTTACTAACATTTTCTGGAGTAAAAAAAAGTGATCTAGATAGGTTACAACTTTAGGATTTTTTTTGTCCTTCCAAGTACCCTATACATATTTTTCTTCAGTCATTTTTGAATTAGATAATGACAACACCAAGACAGAAAAGCCATTATAGAAACCTAACAAAAACAAGAATCCTCACTAATTTCACATGACATACATCTGCATATACCAGAACTACATCGAAAATTCATTTCACTTAAATACATATATCTGCATGCTGCTCAGGGGCAGATCCAGGGGGAGGGGGGGGTCCCAATTTGTGTGGTATCCTTGTTTTGTTGTTGTTTTTTTGCCCTTTACCAAAATAAAATTGTCGTTTTGGTCAATTATTGGCACCCTTGTCACCCCCCCCCAGATTTTGCTCTGGGGCCAACTTTGATGCTGCACTTATGTACTAATTAGCTCTTATTTAATTTGCATTTTCTTTTCATCTCTAATTCTAATTAATAACTATAGTTCTTCCTCTCCAAAAACCAAAATAAAAACCCTACAAAACTAAGATTTTTATTTATGGGATGATAAATACTTTTATCTTGATTTTCCTGGTAGTTTATGGTGAAATCATAGGATACTGAGGTTTCAAGGGGAAAATCCACCTCCACATCAAGATTAATTAATAAAAGATATGGTGTATGCAAATTTCAGGAAAATATCCCATTTTCTGTAAGTGTAATAGCCTACATGTCATCTTGCTGACATTGCTGCCACAGATACACATACTCCCAATTCCCAGTGAAAGAAAGATTACACCCAAAATTAATGTAAAATACTTTTTATCAAAATTTAGTTAGACTATGTAATTTTAGCCTATAGTAAATTTTTAGCCTACAGGGTAAATTTCTAGACAATCTACCTTTTGATATTTTTCAACGTGGTTAGGTTAGGAAAATAAAACTTTCAGTAATTAATCCAAGGCCAAAAACATACTCCAGGAAGGTATTGTCAAGCTACTAGGCCTATGTTAACCCTATTCTGATTTCTAAGTCCTAGAAATGTGTCTACAAAAATGATTTTTACAGGGGAGGTGGGGTTTACAAAATAAACTTAAAAATTGCTTCAAAACTGGTTTAGGCCTATATTCATTTTTCTAATGTTTTTACAAGTTCAGACAAACACTTATTTTTTGGGGAGGACTCCACCCTTTGACTATTGGAAAAAATTAGTTTATAAGCTTATATAGAATGGTACTATCCAATCTCCTCATAATAAAAACATTTTAGTCATCTAGTTGGAAAATTTAACCCATCTGTATAGGAAAAATCTAAATTTGCCAACTAGTTGACTAATAACTTCACCCCAGCAAAACTTTCATTTTCCAACTAGTTGACTGATAACTTCTCCCCAGCAACACTTAAATTTGCCAACTAGTTGACAATAAATGTTGCACCAGCAAAACTTTCCTTTTCCAACTAGTTGACTAATAACTTCTCCCCAGCAATACCTTCATTTTCCAACTAATTGACTAATAACTTCTCCCCAGCAACATTTAAATTTGCCAATTAGTTGACAGTAAATGTTGCCCCAGCAAAACTTTCCTTTTCCAACTAGTTGACTAATAACTTCCCCCATGCATACTCTTTCTCCTTCTCTCTCTCTTTCACTATTTCTGCAACACTTTTCTCTTTTCAAAGTATGTGTCTTCCTATTAGTTGCTTAAATTGTATTTTTTTTTTTTTTATCTAGACAAAGAAAACAGCTTCATCTGCTACTAACTTAGCTGCACAAGCAAAATCATCATTAAATGGCTCCATTAGCTCCAAATCTCCACTTTTGAATCAAAATCAAAGTACAGAGCCATTATCTCATTCAAATGACGTTTTTACTGACATTCCTGCTAATGATTACAATGAAGTTAGCATGGATTTGCCCTTACCTAGAAGTATTTCTTCAAAAGATGTTGATAGAAATATGCTTGTGAAAAGTGAATTTAGAAGTGATATTAAATTTTTACAAGAATAAAATTATATTTTACAGTTTATTGCTGTAATTCTTAGCAATATAAAACTATATAATGTGGTAGAATTAAATATTTATGTTTGGTGACTTGAGAACATTGTCGACTTCTTATAGCAACACATTATTTATTTTGTTTGTTCTCAGTGGTTGCATTTCCATTTCCTCCTTGTAAAATTGGTTTACAGCACAGATGAGATTCAAGTGTGTCAAAACTTTCCTTTTCCAACTAGTTGACTAATAACTTCTCCCCAGCAAAATTTAATTTTGCCAACTAGCTGACTAATAACTTCTCCCCAGCAAAACTTAATTTTGCCATCTAGCTGGAAAGAAATATTGCCCCAGAAAACAATTCATTTTCCAACTAGTTGAATAATAATAGTTAGAATTTATTCTGAATAGCATCAAATATGTTAATAATAAAGGGTTTTTTCAAATTTAATTATCACTATTGTTACTATTCAGTTACAACTTCTGCCTCTCTCCCTCTTAATGGGAGATGTAATTTGAGTTATATATTGGGCTTTGAAGCCAGAGATTTTTTTTTTATTAATTTCCAGGATAATTAGTCTTATAATACCTGGTCCCAAAAGTCAGATTGAATTTGTCAAAGCTTGGAGGTTTATTCCTCCTGTCTGTTAAAGAAAACAGATGCATATTTGAAGTTTTGTTAATTTCTATCTTGCATTTAATGGACATAAATTGTGCATGTTCCTTCATTGATCTGTCTTTGTTCCTTTACTGGAGGAATATTTTTGCCTCATTTTTAATTTTTTGGTAAAATTCCGCTTTAGCTACTTTTGACTATCTTGGAAAAGGGTTATGTTAGGAAAATGAAACTTTCAGGGATGGGTCTATTGGCTAGAATATGTCCTGGGAAGGTATTTTGAAGTACCTACCTCTACCCCTTCTCCCTCTAGAGGGTCCTGACCTTTGATGACCTTTAAAATCTGTGTGTTATAAAAGTGAAACCTTGCAAAATAGATTATCTGCTTAAATGAAGTACAGCACAAATTTTTTCATCTTCATAACTTTGCTCAAACCTAATTTATAAGGTTTTAAAGATATGTAAATACATTTCCTATATTTTTGAAAAAAACAACATAAATTTGCCAGCTAGTCAACTAATAACTTCTCCCCAGCAAAACTTTAATTTTCCAACTAGTTGACTACTAACTTTGCCCCAGAAAAATTTAATTTTGCCAACTAGTTGACTAATAACTTCTCCCCAGCAAAACTTAATTTTGCCATCTAGTTGGAAAGAAACATTGCCCCAGAAAACAATTCATTTTCCAACTAGGCCTAGTTGACTAATAATAGTTAGAATATATTGTGAATACCATAAAATATGTTAATAATAGCCTATAGTTTTTTTCAAATTTAATTATCACTGTTGTTACTATTGAGTTACAACTTATGTCTCTCTCCCTGTCTCCCTTTTAATGGGAGATGTAATTTGAGTTATATATTGGGCTTTGAAGCCAGGGATTGAATTTGTCAAAGCTTGGAGGGTTATTCCTCCTGTCTGTTAAAGAAAACAGATACATATTGGAAGTTTCAAGGCTACACCCAGCTTCTATGATCCTGCGCACCAAGGCTATAGGAAAACTAAGAAAAACGTTATCATTTGGCTCTCTATTGCTCAACAGCTTTCAGAAAAGGGTAAGAACATAGGTCATGCTGTTACAATAATTTGAAATCTTTGCCTTAAAACGCAGCGTTATTTTAGCCATAGTTCGAACAGAAACGGACGGATTTCCGCAATGTGTAAACGGACCATAAATCCGCACGAATTTCCGCAATGTGTAAATGAACCATGAAAATTCCGACACCCGACCATAGACAATCCGACATTTTTTTCGATGCCACATTGGTCTAAAATCCAACAAGTGTCCGACTCCTACCGAAAAATCTGGCAATAGTCTTCACATTGGAATCTTTTTCTTTTCACAAGACAAGATTTTACACTATCTGTCCTACAGCTCCTCCTCCCTCAATGGTAACATACATACCTTTACCATTCCAAAAAAAAAAAAAAAAAAATCGTACCTTGTTCACAACTCCCTTTTTTTTCACCTCATATATTTTAAAATATTCATATAAAATCCTTTTTCCTCAAATACAAAAAAAAACATCATTTATTTTCTTTTTTTAGCTGCACTTTTTTAACTACACTGAACGCACTCCTAAGCCGTCGCGTTGGCTTTTACAGTTTTGAGTAGTTTTAAGAGGGGGGCATCGACCTCTAAATCATGGGACACGTGTCTTTTTCTTTTCATGTCAAACTTGATCTGCATAATTGAGGTAAGGGTCACATTTTTGACCGAGCTTCTATGATCCGTTTTAACATTTTTTAAGGTTGAAAAGAACCGTTCTACAGCAACGTTCAAACATGGCAAGGCCAGGAGCTATTGGTTATTGTTGATTATGTTAGGGAACCTCTGAGTAACATTGGGTGTTTTTATAGAAGCCAAGTGACACCAAAAATCACAGACATTTGTCACATTTGGAAGATCAAAAAGCAGTAAATTCCGCCATTCCTCTACTATCTTTCTTCCATCCAACAACAGTGCACTATATCTCTGTAGAACCTTTTGCAGGAGACCAATTGCACCTATGTCCAAAGCCTTCGTAGGATCAAGGATATCACAGGACGTAAACAGTTCGTTCTTAAACGAGATTTACTGCTTGATTTGCTTCACCGCCTCCCCGTATAACTTGCGAGCACATTTATCGATGACTTCCACTTCACGTTCTTCTGCTTTCGTTCTCGGATCTGACTGCAAGGTTTGAAGAGACTCGTGAGCTGCCCTCCCCAAGTACAAATTTTCAGCTGGCGAGTATTCACTTGCTTCGTCAGGGTCAAGATTCAATGGCAAGGTTGATCTAATGCAGGTGCGTCGTTTGGGAGGGGCAAGGGGGGGGGAGACAAGTTGCCCCTTCCAGTAATGTGGGGAAATAATTATTATATAGTAGAGGTCGGCCCTGTTTCTGTTTTTGGCTAAAACAGAAACGGTAAACAACGGCAATTAAAAAACGGAACAGAAACAGATTCTAACAGAAACGAGAAAAAAAATGAGATTCCGTTTTTTTTTATACCGAAAAACAGAAACGTCCCGTTTTTCTTTTTAATGGTCGTTTTAACAGATATTTTCATTTTTTAGTTTTTTGGCTTGTGAGAGTAAAATGAACATTGACAAACGTTGATTAATGAAAAAGATCAAATATAAAAAAAGATCAAACATTCAAAATGGCCACATAAATCATTGTTCAAGTGAATGGGCAGTCATTCGTGAGGACTGCTTTTGAGTAAAGTACCCAGCAATATTAAATGCGCTCTCACTTGGCACTGAAGTTGCAGGCACTACGAGATGCATTCAAGCAATTTCTTTTAACTGTGGGTAAGTGTAGAAAAAGTCAGTCCAAAATTCTATCGGATCAGAATTATTTTTTCCTGATCTAAGTCTCTCACAAGAACATTGGAACTCTCTCTTCATATGCCCTAATAATATTTGCTGCTGCGTAGGCAGTGCTTATATTGTTAGCATTTTGATTTGAAGAGTTCATCCGAAGCTCAGTCGTATCGAGAAACTTAGCAAACAAGCTGTCTTCTTGATGTGGACTTGGTAATGCATTTTCGTTAGTCTTTGTCATGATAGGAGGGACGTCAATTAAGAAAGATGCAGAGTTCATTTGGATTTGAAGGGGTTCTTCTGAATTTCTCTTCTCGGAAATGAACTGCTGGAGAAGTGAAGAGACAGACTGACGAGCTGAATCTCTGTCTATATCGTTCATTTTTTCGTAAATTGCAGGGTCAAAAAAGCCAGCTCTTGTGGAAAGTAGCATATCAAATCGAAGACTGTTATAAAAATGTCTCCTGAGTTGGACAGCTAATAATTCCTTCCGGCCATTGACTGACTCAGCAGTAGCACTACTAGCTGGCATCTCACAAAATAACTGAAGTCCTTTAATCATCAGCACAACTTTGCTTGTCGTAATAAAATTATACCCACTAGCTATCACCGATGCCTGTTTGAACGGGCGAAGAACGTCAATGACAGCTTCCACAATGGACCACTCATTGTTGTTAAGTTCGATGTCTCTGATTTTAGCGTCACGAAGGCTTCGGCAGAAGAATTCGCTTCTAAGAAGTCATGGGATTTGGAAGACACTTTCAGTATTCTAACTAGCTTTTGTATTTTTACCAGTGCTGCTTTCAGGGTCAATACTTCACTGGAAACTCCTGATTGTCGTGGTACTGAGTTCTCATAATCACTGTAAAGGTCTGAATCATTTGATTCCAAGCTACTATTACTGTCATTCTACAGTCAGTGTAACCCGTTTCTTCAATGTCATTATCTTCTACAATCAGGTCGGGAAAGTCATCTTGCTCAGCAATATCTTCGTTATCATCAGATTCAGAACTGGATCCGGAATTACTCAGCTTGGTAGCACTTACTAAGTCTGCCTGGTTTCTGCATTCCCATAGCTGAAGGGCATTTGACATCCCATTATGCAGGGTGTGCGCAAAGCATGAGCTTCGCATAATGTTACCGTCTCTGAGGGCCTTTACTATATTAGCTTCTGAATCAGTAATTATAAAGTAGACTGTCTGTAGAATTCTGAACTTCTGGAGGCTACTACGAACTGCACGAAGGTTGTTGGCGCTAGTGTGAGCAACTTTTAGTCTCTTAAAGTCAAGGATTCTATGTACTAAAGTGAGCTTGCCGTCAGCATTTTTCATTATGTAATGAGCTCTAATAACTATAAAGCCACACCCTGTTCTTGAAGACCAGCAGTCTAGGGTTAAATTCACTTTTCTGACTTTCTGTAGTTCAGCTTTTAGCTGCTTGACCTTGATTTTCTTTACTGTAACTAAATGTCTTGCAACAGTACGATCTGAGGGGCCAGTAAGACCTCCAATAAGCTTAGAAATTAGAGCCTTCACTCCCGGTTTTTCAAATATTGAAATAGGAAGCTTGTCAATACAAATTGTTTTGCTGCATAACTTGTGCAGCTTCAGCTGCTGCTGCTGCTTTGTAGATTTTCAAATATTTCTTATATCACTATTTTTGCTTGCTGTGGTTTCAACTTGAGTTTGGGTGGTTTCGCAATATTCGTGTGATTTGCTTGGCATGCTGAGTTTAGGCAAGGCTGTATGATATGACTTCTTGGGAACAGTATTGTTTTAGGTTGCTCAGCAATTTTGTGCTTACTCTTGAGGTGATTTTTAAACGACGTTGCAGACCCCCTTGTTGACTTTACGTCTTTTTTGCAGTAACTACAGGTAATTGTATCTGCTCCCTTATTCATGGTCCCATGTTGCTCCCAAAATTTGACTTTCTTTAATGGAGGGCCCACATTAAGCTCGGAATCAGAATTTGACGAAACATTCGATACCATATTTGATGTCATTTATGACAGCATAAGTATCCGTACCTGTAAAGCATATCATTACTAATTTCATAGAGTGGTGTGAGTTTAACTCTAGATACTCCTGCGATATCAATGATATAAATAAGAATGAGAATTTTAAATCAAAATGACAGAATAAGAATAAGTACCGTATGGAAGAAGAAGGAAAAAAGACACCTCTCGCAGAGTATAATTGTATTCAATAAGCAAGCCGCACTCCCAATCCCGGATATGCCATTGTTTCTGAGTTGTTCAAATGAGAAAAAATACACCTTTTAATGAAAAAATTAGATGATTTCAGACCATTGAGAGGTGAAAATGTAGAGAATTCAATGATATGTGGTTCTCTTGTTCATCTGTATGGTAGCATGAGAAATTATTTTTTAGCTAACCCTTATCAGTTGATGGCTCTCCCAATGGTGAGCTTTCCGACAGTAATTTTAAAAAACTTTTCATATTTCTAGTTACGCTCAAATTAAAGCTGCATATTTCAAATGCCTGAAATTTTTACTAGGATCCACTCATAAGACATCTTTGAAAAATTATAGAATTAAAAACCCGCTTTACATAGGAAAAAAAAGTGAAAGGTTGTAATTACAAAAGCACAAAACTGTCTGTTTATTAGAAATTTTTTAGTGATATGATAACTTTTTTAGTGAATATTTTAATAGAAATCTATTCTATTTTCTGAAAAGATCTGAAATAATTTTTTCGACTCTTTGGCCGGAAAGTCTGAAGTTAAAAACAATTCTTACTTCATAATATGCAGAATAATTACGGCTAACACATTTTGCAAGCAGACCTGCTACTGCCCTTTTTAAGTGACCAAAAAAATGGATGGCATCTAGGCCCCCTCCCACGCTCATTTTTTACCAAAGTCACCCGATTAAAATTTTGAGATAGCCATTTTGTTCAGCATGGTCGAAAAATATAATAAATATGTCTTTGAGGATGACTTAATCCCCCATAGTTCCCAGGGGAAGGTCAGAAAGTTATGAACTTTGCCCAATGTTTACATATAGTATTGGTTATTGGGAAGTGTACAGAAATTTTAAGAGGGATTTTTTCTGGTAGTGGAGGGGGGTAGAGGGTTACGTGGAAAAATATTTTCATGGGGGAAGGGACATTGCTATGAAGGGAGGCCGGATTTCCCAGCATAATTTAAAAAAATGATCAGAAATTAATTAAAAAACAAGTTTTGGTACTTATTTAGAATCCGATAAACACGCTAGAAAGACCGCATCGAAATCTCAAAGCTGCTGTATGAAATACAGGTTATCGCTGCCTAGTGAGGTATTGATCGTTCCGTGACAAAGATTTAAACACTAGTTTGTGGGGTTGAAGGGACAAGAAGAGGTACCTAGGTTAGGTTAGGTTACGTATTTAATATATGCTATGATTTACCCCCACCCCCGAATGTGCAAATATATAGCCCAAATTTGTTCATAAACTATTATGTTTCATCCTATTTTGTTTTATTTCAGTAGCATTAACGAAACTTCACTTCTCGCGTGTTTATCGGATTTTAAATAAGTACCCAAGTTTTTCAACTGAAAGCAAGGAGCAACATCAAAACTTAAAACGAAAAGAAATTATTACGTATATGTTTGGGTTCGCCCCCTACTCCAAACCTCGCTCTTTACGGTTAACTTTTTTTAGTGCTTTCATAGGAGCTATTTATTCGAATTAACAGCCTTTATGATTTCGGTGTCATTCTTAAATAATTGGAGCAAAATTCAAACTTTAGAGTAAAGAGCGAGGTATTGACTAGGGGGGAACCCCCTAATATACGTAATAAAAATATATGAATATAGAAGTTCGTTACGTAAGTTAATTCGTAAGTTAAATATATTTATTACTAATAAAAACGTTAGTAATATAATTATAAGTTCTAGTGCCCTTCTTAAATAACTAAAAAATTTGAGGGCAACTAGGCCCCCTCCTCTGCCCTTTTTTTCTCAAAATCTTCTTTTCAAAGTCTCGAGAAAGCCATTTGGCCCCAAAAAAAGCAAATTAGTATGCAAACTTCGTTTTAACTAGTCATGTACAGCGAGCCAAAATCAAAACGTGCATTAATTCAAAAACGTTCAGAAATTACACTAAAAAAACATTTTTTTTTAACTGAAAGTAATTAGTGTAAATCTCTGCTGTCACCACTCTGTAAACCTCTATTTAATTCTTTCTATTTATATGCCCTTTTATATATTGGCAGATGTAATGAGTTACGTAAATTCCAAAGATAGTCGATAAACGTTGGTACATGGTCTTTATTAAATGATTTGAGAATACACATACAGAGAAAATAAGGTAGCAAAAGAACAACTAACTACGACGAAGGCGAAAGATGGACTGCCTTTAGAAGTGTACCAAGAATATAACTTTCCTGGAACGGAAGTTTCGGCTATTGGTTGTTCGCCCATACCTAGGAACAAACCCTTTCCCACGACTAGCCTTAGTCCCAAAAGCCCCCCCCCCCCTGGACTGTTCTCGTTGACATATACATGGCCAAATCTCTAAGAAACGAGACACCAGAAAAAGCCTTCTCGAATTTATGTTCCAAATACTTTACAGATTCTCCCCCTCCCCCTGTTTTAAGTTAATTTTCCCAAATTTGGCTTATCCCCTTCTCATTAAACCCTCAAACTTTAATTGAATTCAAAACATTCGATACCCTTCCCAAATTATTCACTTCTCACCTACTAACATTCTTCAGCATAAACTAGTAAAGAATTACATAATATAAACACTACACAATACTTGCATAAGTAAAAACGTACATAGTATAAACGAACCACACTAATAACAGTCGTCGGAAACTGGATATTTTAGCACTTCATTTTTCTCTCTATACATTAAAATAGACTTGTTCCCCATACCCCTGAATTTGATGAGGACAAGGAAAGTTGGGATTATGTATAAAGTTTGAATTAGGGCAAAAGGAATGACCGAGAAAGGCTAATTAATCCTGAAAATACCGGCGACAAATAAATGAAATTGCATAAACTTATAAATAATGGAATAGATATGTCAACCATTGCAGTTTGATTGGCCTACCATGCTGCAATGACGTCAAGATATCATTACCAAAAAAATCCTCAGGGTTTTATTGCTGCGGAACGCCTTGGTTTTGACCTATTTGGTTTTGCTCTACTAACTTGTGGATCGACAAATCGCAGTACTACTGTTGATGTCTCTACATAACTATTAGCGCTACGCATTAAAACCATCCCGTTAGGCATCAACCTCATCCCACTGGACCTCAAAACCAGCCCCCTTTTTTTCTCATCCCACGGGACCTCAAAACCAGCTCCCTTTTCCTGGGTAGCCAAACCGCCCTGCGAGGCATCAGTACCATCTCGCAGTGCAACAAAAAAACATCCCGTGAGGCATCAGTACCATCCCACGGGACCTCAAAACCAGCTCCCTTTCCATGGGTAGCCAAACCGCCCTGCGAGGCATCAGTACCATCTCGCAGT
>JAQQPU010021255.1:0-14845 GCA_029168905.1 Artemia sp. Kazakhstan ARC1039 | reverse complement strand
ACCTATAAATACAAGTGTGCAAATTGTAAAGAAAATCACTCATCAACGTCTTCAATTTGCCAAATAAGAAGAGAAAATTAACAAGTGTTAGAGGTTGCTGAAAAATATGGTATGGATGTTAAGAGAGCAAGGATCACATATAGAAACTATGCTCAAGCAGTGCAATCAAACTTGAATCTAGAAAAAAGAGTAATAAGTAAAACTGCAGCAGAATTGCAACAATGGACAGCAAATAAATTAGTGATTCGGATGTTGACAACCCCTGGCATGTTAAATATTCAAGACTTACCACTGAGTGAAAAGATAGACCAGTTGTGCAATTTAGTAGAAGAGCTGAAATGGGGATGACTTAATCGCAATGACATATCAATGGTTTGCCAAGTTAATAGTGGTTTTGAAAATAGATCAAACCCCTAATGCAGCTGAAAATGTTATCTTGGAATGCATGTTCAATTATGAGAGAAAAAAGAGATTTGTTGCTACAATACTGTTACAAAAAAGATATTGATGTTTTCTGTATTCAAGAAACATGGCTTAAACCTAACAATGTGAGTTCGTTCAAAGGTTTCAGCATTTTGAGGAATGACAGAATAAATGGGAAAAAAGGAGATGTAATGATTGGAATTAAAAACCATATTCATCACAAGGAGTTGGAGTTGACGTATCATCAACCTACAGATAAAGAAGTGGAAATCATTGGAGCCCAAATTTTTTCGGAAAAAAACAGGAAAGTAAATATTATGTGTTTATAATTCGGATGGAAATAATGGACTGCCGGGGACAAAGAATTAAAATTCCAGCTGGAGAAGACTTGATGTTAGTTGGTGATATCAATGCACACAGCAGATCTTGGTGCAAATGCAGAATTATTAATAATTCTGGTACTAGCCTAGAGAATTGTTTAATAAACAATTCAATTTGTTTAGTGGCAGCTAGTGGCTTGCCAACAAGGCTAAACCCTCAAACAGGAGAAACAACAACAATTGACTTGGTATTATGTAGCCCAAGAATATACACTAAATTAAAAATAATATGTGATGCTGGAAGGGAGTTGTGATCATTATCCTATATTATGCACTCTTGATGAAGAAGTTCCTCCCAGGGGCGACACGAAAAAAAGATTTAAGATAAAAAATGTGATCTGGCCCCTCCTTACTGGGGTATTTGATGAATTTGATGTGAAGTCAGTAACAGATGAAGAAGTGGAATTGTCAAGGAAACTTGAATTATTTCAAGACACAAAAATCAAAATAGCCAAAAATATAGTGCCATATAGGGAAGTGAGTGCTCACAAAGGCTCTATCTGGTGGAACAAAGAATGCTCGGAAGCCAAGCGGGATTTTATGAAAAGGAGAAGAATGTATAATTCGGAATGGAATCTACATAATCATATTGAAAAAAAAACAGAGCATATGCCAAATTCTGGAAAACAGTGCTGGAAGCTAAGAGAAAAGCATGGAGTAGTTTCATAAATAACCTTGACTTTAGAAAGCCCACTACAAAAGTGTATGAATTTATGAAAAAGATGAACAAAGGACCTATTTCAAGCAGAAACCACCCTCCAATAATGTATGGTACTACAGTTCTTGTAAACAAAAAGCAAAAATTGATGCAGCTGCTAAGTTTATAAGCTCAGTGATTGGACCAAAAGATCCCAATTCCCAAAAGGATAGAGAGATGGAGATGAAAGCCAGCCAGCTTGGAACACAGGGAAAAGATGAGCCATACAAAATACCTTTCTCTGAACAAGAACTGAGTAATGTAATAAGAAAATTGCCAAATACATCACCGGGACCTGATGATATATTACCACAATTTGTCAAAGCACTCCTTTACATCTTGGCTAAAAGTATTGTTGGGAATAATGAAGGATGCGTGGAAGATGGGACAATTTCCCGATGTATGGAAATGCGGAGAAGCAGTGATGTTACCAAAGCCTGGAAAAGATCCTTCAAAGATTGAAAACTACAGATACATTACCCTCCTCCCTGTGATTGGAAAAGTGATGGAAAGGATGATCAAAAAAAGGCTAGAAATTTTGATGGACCAAAAAAGAAACCCTGAACGACATCCAGTGTGGCTTTCGTAAAAACAGAAGTGCAGAGGACAGTCTTAAATGCTTGAAACAGGAGGCACTATTCGTTTTGCAAAATGGATGGATACTAGCAGCTGTTTTATTAGATATTGAGGGTGCTTTTGACAACATGCTTCACAGAAAAATGATTGGAGGCCTAATAACAGCAGATATCAAAGGTCAAATGCTAATGTTATTGGAGGATTATCTGAAAAGAAGAAGAGTCAAAGTAAGAATTGGAGATATATTATCAGAGACTACAGTGTTCCCCGAAAGAAGGATCCCTCAAGGTTCAGCCTTGGGCCCAAACATGCATAATATAGGATTATTTGACATTCTTATTAGTGAAAAGGATGATGGTGGAACTGTTTTTGCGGATGATGATAATGTCTGGGTTATGGCATGAGACACCTACCAAATAAAGACATTAAAGGCCCAGGTCTTAGAGCAACTAAAAAAATGGGCTAAAGAAGCTGATTTGAAATTTTCATCAACTAAAACAAAAGTAATTGTATTCACTAGGAAAAGGATTGGAGCCCTCCCGAAAACATATCTGAATGGAAATCTGATAGAATATGTGAATAAAGCAAAAATACTAGGCGTAGTGGTGGACAATAAGCTAACCTGGAAGCCCCATGTGACGTATCTTAAATCTGCATGCCTGAAACGAATAAATATAATGAAGAGTTTAGCTTATATGTCCGGAGGCTTGTCATCAGAACTCCTTATCCAATATTATACAAAATATATTATGTCTAAAGTGGAATACTGCTCAACAATATATGCAACAGCTTGCCATTCCACAATTATGAGAATGGATGTAATCCAAAATTCAGCCATAATGACAGCATTTGGAGCCTGGAGAACTACACTTGTTGGCTTTCTGTTATCAGAAAGTGGTGCATTAGACTTAGAAACAAGAAGAAAAATAAGATTACTCAAGTATGTGCAGAAAATTCGGATTAAAGAAAATAACCACCCAGTTAAGTCGAAAATTATTAAACCTGGACGGCAAGTAACTACCAACGCATGCAAAGCCAGAAATCAATTCAATTGTATCGGAGAAGTTTTACAAATATGTAGAAGACATGGAGTAGAATTCAAATTATCAGAAATGCTGAGGGTGAGTAAAATAGAAGTTCCTCCACCATGGGAGGAAAACAGGATTTTATCAAATTTGGAATTCAAAGTGGAACCAAATATACCCGAAGAAATGGCATTTTGTATGCTGATGAGTAATGGAAATGAAGGATATATCACACTATTTACTGATGGATCTAAAGTTGATGAAACTAAGAATGTTGGAATAGCATTTTGGTGCCCTCAGAAAAATATATCAAGAAAATTCAAATTGCCCCCCAAATGCAGTGTATGTCAGGCAGAAGTATATGCTATTACAAAGGCCTTAGAATTTACTGAAGAATGTAAAGAAGAAAAATTTGTAATATGTTCCGATTCAAAGAGCGCTATTCAAGCTATTACAAATATTAACATCATGCCAAAACCAAGTAGTGAAGTCATAAAGTGCTACAGTAAGCTACAAGCAGCAATGTAGAAGAAGAATATTTTCATTGAATGGATTCCCGCTCACACTGAAATCATAGGGAATGAAATTACAGACACGTATGCTAAGTCTGCAGTTGAAGTTGGAATAAGTTTGAATGAATTTGACACCCCTCAAGAATATATTATGCTCGGGAAATAATTCAAGAACTGAACCAAGAAGGCTTTCTATCAAACAAGGATTCAACTGGAAATTTGTTCGTTACTAAAAAAAATGAAATGAAAATGGGAACTAAATTGTATAAAGAATTAAATAGATTTGAAGCAAAAAAATATTCCGCCTTTGATCAAGCCATGCAGGAGTCGGATATTACAAAGCAAGATTTTGGGGAGAAATTGTCCCAAATGTGGGAGCTTAGAGACCATTTAACATTTGTTAATAGAGTGCCGTGAGAGTGAAGAAGAAAGACAAGAAATATTGAATTTTTTTAGACTTAAGAGAAGGCAGCCAAGCCTAAATTTGTTACTTTGTGGATTAGAAAGTGAAAAAGAAAATTGTGTGATCACTCGTCTTGTAATAGAGTTTTGGAGAAAAGTGGAAGAATTATGAACATTTGAAAGCAGTTCATAAAGAATAAACTTTATACGTGCTTGAAGAATAAGAAGTGAAGATTAGACACTGACGTTGCCTGGGCTGTACAGCGAGAGGGGAATCATCCTGAATCAATCAATCAATCAACCTGTGAACGGTCGTTGCCTAGACATTGGATTTTGGCTAGACACATGTCTAGACATGGGATTCTAGCTAGACACGCTTGTGAAGGCCGCTTTAATGAGGAGATCTAAACTGCGCCTTTACCATTTCTTACTGTATATTATTGAGTCAATTGGGTTGTAAACAGGGTTGCCACCAAGGTTACGTTCGTACCATTTTTGATACGTTTTAAATAAAACGGTACGTTTAACGTTACGGTCCTAAGGTGTTACATTTTTGTTAAGTATTGGAATTTATGTTACAATTATATTGCGCTTTTGAATAATGAGGAATTTTCAGATTTTTTGAGTAATCTATTTTTTCCACCGTAAAAAAATCCGCTGTTCCCATTTTAATTACACTGACATGAGTATCGACATTTTTTCATATCGCGGCCATTTAATCTTATCGAACAATCACTCAGTTATTAGGATGAGAAAATACCCACTTCGCTTACTCACATAGTAAACTAAGATAACATTCTCTATCCTGAGCACACGATTATCAATTGTTTAGTGACAAGTGGCAATAGTCAGTTAGTCACCTCAACAACTTTCAATTTCATCAGTTGACTTTGAGTCTTGTTCCTTCAACAGTCATACTAAAATTATATGGAGAAGGAGCTAGTTTCATTAGTTAATGCTAATGAAATAAAACAAAATATGATGAAAATATAAAAGCTTAGAAACAAATTTGGGCTATATATTTACAAATTAGGGCGGGGGGGGGGGGGGGGGCAAAGCATAGTATATAATAAATACGTAACCTAATTTAGGTACTTTTTCCCCCTTAACCCCAAAAAATAATAGTTTGAATATTGTAAAAGCAATGACAAACTACGCTTTGTGATCCAATTCTCTACTGACTGATAACCGTTTGACTAGTTTCCCTTATCATCTATCTTGCATGTGAAACAGCTAATTGACAAGTACTGATGATATGTGTATTATTCCTTCCGCAACAACCTCACCCCCACCAACTTCTGATTGGCTTGACATAATATCAGGCTCTATACAAAAGTTGCTCTTTTTATATGGGATTATGAACAGCTGGTATTGACAAAACATGTGAAACTGTAAAAATGAACCATATTTTGGTTATATCTAAGCATTGAGGAATGGGGTGAGTTATTTGAGCCGGAATTTTGGATGTTATGCTAACCGTTTTCAAAATATCATGGTCACTTTTTGAAATTATACCCCCCTCCCCATCTGCGAGGTCCCATATATAAATGTTTAAATACATTTCATCGTTGTTTCAAATCTTGCGATATCATTCTTTGGCAAAATGCATTTCTTGATTTTAATATTTTAAAAATCAACAGCAACTCTTTAAGAAATTTTAAAAATAAGTTTCTTGTGAATTATTGTCTCGATTAATCAGTAGCTGTACTGAACCCCTCGTGCTCAAAATCCTCCTCAGGACAATACTGTGGTGTTTGTTTTGTGGAAGTTTTCCCCACTGTTGAGTGCAGACGGTCTGGTATTATACTATTATCCTTTCCTTTTTAGCTTAAAGCATATTCAAAAAGGCAATGCAAAGAACTCCCCCTAAAAAAATTCCCTCCGGATCCCACCCAAAATACTAATGAAATTGATCCATTTTTGCCCCATCCTGGCTGGTCAAGCTCCCTATCACAAAGCTCACATGAAAGCTCAAATTCTGAGAATAGGACAATGATCAGTGTTGGAGCAAATGTCACTATAGATTATAAAGGCTTTCAAGAGGTCCTTTCTAGGAGCTCCAAAAAAAGGAAAAAAACATCCCCAATCAGAAGTATTTCCCCTCCTTCTTTCCAAGATTATCCTTGCCAAAACTTAGGAATTTACCTCAAAATTTCTCCAAATACCCCCTTTGAAATAATAAAGATTACTACAATAAGGGTTGCAATTTTCAAATTGTTAAAATCAATGTTTTCTCTTAACATTCACCGTGATGGATCTTTGCTAATAGCTGTCCAAGATCAGAAATCAGCTAACATAATACTTAATCTAAAATCTCTTCTGAATACCCCAATTAACTCATCTAAATGGAACCCAAAACAATCCCCAACAAAAATAGTAGTATATAATATTCCCCTAGAAATACCAATTCAGGAGTTTAAAGACGGGCTCTCAGATAGGGCTGGCAACATAATCCCTGTAGAACATGTCACTCAACTGGGTAAACCCAACTCTAATGGATTAAAAACAAGTCGATCTTTCCTATTTACACTGAAGGAAAAAATTAATATCCCAGAAAAGTTATTCCTATTTGGGCAAATCAAACCGCACAAGGAATAAAAGCCAAAGCCTATCCAGTGTCAGAAGTGTCTGAAACTGGGACACACAACAAATAAATGTAATGAACTTCTCCTAGCCTGTAGTAATTGTAAAGGCTCCCATCCTAAAGAGTTGAAAACTTGCAACAGCGCTCAGCCTACATGTATCAATTGTAAAGGCCCACATGAATTCACCAATAAATCATAATGCCCTGCATATAAGAAAAGAGCACTAACACTCCAAATAGCAACAGAGAAGGCCATTTCATACCCGTTTGCAGCTATGGAAGCAAATACTGCCCAATCACACCAAATAAAACCTATATTGAAATCAAATAAAACTCCCAAGTCAAACACTCCCAATGCATCAAGTACTCCTTACAAAACACCATCCTTTAAGCCACCCAGCTCACATCTCTATCAGAAAGAATCTCCAGGCCAACAAGCCTCCTTGCCTAGTGAGATGAGGTCGGCCTGGCAACCCCTCTCAACAAGAAACAAACCAGAAACACTATCAGGAATTAATCTCTTAACTGACAAACTGGATGCACAACCAAACATGCAAACCCCAAATATATGCTTATTCATTCTAAACTGCAATGCAGTTCAGGCCATGAATATACAACAACAACAGAAAACAAAAATAATTGCTGAATTGGCAAAAATCTACATCCCTAATCATATGCTCATTCAAGCAAAAAAAGATCTTGCTCTACTATTAACAAGGCTGAACATTGATACACAGTCATATGAACAATAAAACAACAACACAACACATACCAATGCTCCAGTGGAACGCAAGATCACTTACAGAAAATAAGTTGAATGAACTAATATCTTTTATGAATAATAATTCCATCAATATTGCTTGCCTCCAGGAAACTCATTTAACCCTAAATCAACAAATTAAGTCTCTAGGATACACTATCCTGAGAAAGGATAGATCATTAGAGAGAAAAGGAGGTGGAGTAACTTTAATAGTTAATAATAATATAAAATTCTGTGGCATCAACTTTCCAGATTTTGTAAATGATGTTGATGCAATTGGTATCTGTGTTTGGCTGAATAATACAAAAACTTGCATAATAAGCTTTTATAACCCTAATGGCCAAACTACAGATGCCATGGATTTCTTCAGCTATATAAATAATTCTAATATGTTGAAAAATATTATTATTTGTGGAGACTTTAATGCCCACAGCCTTTTGTGGGAGAATAAACCAGCAAATAAAGCTGGTAAGTTCATTGAGCATATGACTTCAAATAATAATGAATTAGCTGTTGCTAACCCTCCAAACCTGAATACTTATTTCAACCCCAAAAGTGGTAGTTTCTCTACAATTGACCTATAAATTGTGTCTTTAAATGTTTTGAATAAAATTTATATAAATAAAATTGATAGTCTATGTACTGACCACTTTGCCATAGTTTGCTCCCTAAACGAACCTGCTGAAACCCTATCACATACCTCCAAATATATCAACACTAAAGCAAATTGGCCTATGTTCCAAAATAAGGTAAATGATGAAATTACAAGTTTCACCCAAAATTCATGCATTTCAAACGCAACAGCTGACACACATGCTGAAGTTTTGGCATCTTTACTGATAAATACAGCTAATCATGCTATCCCCAGGACAACACCCAGGAAAACCTTCCCTAAACATATTCCCAAAGCATGGTGGACAAATGAGTGCCAAAATAAATGGAGAACAAAAAAGGCAGCTAAGAGAACATTCTTAAAAAAAAACATCACCTACTACATATTTAAAAAAAATTACAAGCAGAATCTAATCTAAAAAGGACCATAATAAATGCTAAATATAACTAATGGAATAATTTTGCAAATAATCTCTCCAGAGAAACACATGAGCCAATTATACATAAAGTCATAAGCCACATCTGTGGGAAAAAAATTCCCCCAACCTACTCCTGTATGAGCTTATACATAATAATACCCATTATGACAATGATAATGAAAAAACTAAGCTATTTGCCACTCTTTTTGCTAATAAGCTAACATCAAACAATTGTAGCAAAATACCCCCAATTCCTATGAACCCAAGTTACCAACCTCGCCCAGGATCCGAGTATATAACCAGCCCATTTTCAATCCAGGAAATGAACAATGCAATACATCATATTAGGACCAAGACTAGCGGCAGCTATGACAATATACACCCTACATGGATAAAGAATCTCACCTCTTCATACAAACAGGAACTTCTAAATTGTTATAGTCATGCTTGGGCTTCATCTATGTTTCCCAATATCTGAAAATGTTCGTCCCTCTTACCAATCCTAAAGAAAAATAAACCCAAAAATAACCCTGAGTCCTATAGGCCCATAATGATTACTCCTGTGATGGGGAAAATAATGGAGAAAGTGATATAATACCGAGTCCTGTGGTTTTTTGAAAAAAATAATATGATCCCTCACACTCAAACTGGATCCAGGAAACACCATTCCTCAACAGATGCTTTCATATTGTTAACAAATGCAATAAATGAATCATTCTCAAAAAATAATGTCCTAGTCGCAGTTTTCCTAGATTTTGAAGGGGCATATTACAATCTGAACCACCAAATCCTTTTAATTAAACTTGCAAACCTTGGACTACCCCCCAAGCTCGTATCTTTTATAAAATCTTTCATAGAATTGCGAATTTTCATTGTTTGTGTAGGTTCAGCCTCTTTACCCCAAAAGACAATAACCAAAGGCCTTCCTCAGGGACCAGTCCTCAGCTGCCTCCTTTTTGCCCTGTATCTCTGGGACATGAATCTCCCCCACACGAATCTACAATATGCTGATGATCTGGTACTATGGTCATCTGGCAACACCTTTGAGATTGCACAGTCAAAGCTGCAAAAGTCACTTTTCCAATTTGAAATATTCTCTCAACATTCAGATTTACCCGTTGCACCTACCAAGTCAAAAATAATCCAATTTCACCGAAAGCGAAATCATGTTAATGCGAGACTAACTCTAAATGGAACAACTATTCCAGAAGATAATCGTATTAATTACCTAGGTCTAATGCTTGACCAAAAACTTAATTTCTACCTCCACATTTCAAACACAATAAAAAAAATGCTATAGAAAAACAATTAGACTAAAAAGACTTCTTTCTACACCCTGGGGTTGTAAGGAGAAAACTTTACTCCAGTTTTATAAATCACATATAAGACCCAATATGACTATGGGCTCATCGTCTATGGTGCATGTGCAAAGACCCAGATGCAAAAAAAATGAAACAATACAAAACGATATAATACGTTTCATATTTGGTCTTAGGAAACCCACAAGCACCATGTTTCTGCTTATACTTATAAAAACCATTTCCAAATATTCGTTGATGGGTCCAAAATGAATGAGAAGGTAGCAAGTGTTCCTTCCTAATTTGAAAATTGCAATGGGTGAGAGATTGTATAATAATGTATCTATAATGTCTGCAGAGTTAAATGCCATAATGATGGCATTAGAACACCTTATGGAAAATAAACCCTTGATTGCTAATTCAAATAATATTATAGTTTATTCTGACTCTTTATCAAGCCTTGAGTTGCTGTCTTCAGCTCCTCAGCATAAGCTGGATATTGACACTTATCATTGTCTTAGTATTATAGATAATCTTGCTTCAAGTGGCATAAGAACTTATCTTCAGTATATTCCTAGCCACTCTGGTATAAGTGGTAATCATCAGGTTTGATGAAATAGCAAAAAATGCTATAAATATTGACCAGCCAAGCGGGAGAGCAATCCTCATTAGAGATATTTACCGATGGAAACTATCAGATATTATGTTTAATAATAAAAATCCTACTCTTTCCCCCTTTCCCAATAAGTATTTTTCTAAAATTTATCACAGAATTCGTTCTGGAACAAGTGGACTAAACTTTCTTGTATTCTCGTACCAGTTTCCTAATTCAAGTGGTTCAGTTCCCCTGTCCCCTCTTTGCACGTATTGTATTATAAATAATGAAACAATTGACCACTGTCTATTTGAATGTAATGTTTTTTTTAAGAATATATGAATATAAGTGAAAAGGAGGGGTACAAAAAGCATTGGGTTTTACATAATATAAATACCGAATTCATCTAGGTTTTAAATGCATAAACGGAAAAAGTCGATGAGTTGAGGAAAACAAATAAAAAAGATCAAATTATTCTAAAACGAATCGAATTTTGGCCCCGAATTTTCACTTATATATTTTCAAATTAAAAAACAATATAATATCTCATCCAGGATTACAACCTAAGTTAACCCAGGATCGGTATGTGCTCTTACCGTTGTGCTATACTGATAAAATTGGGAAGTAACTGAACATTCGGAAGTCGTTGAAAAATAGTTCACAAATAAAAAAAAATTGTGTGACAAAGAAATAAAAGGAAGATAGAACAAAAAGATCAGCGAGTAAATAAAAATGAACTGGAAATGATTTAATTAAAAACATTAAGGTGGATGATAAAAATTCTATAATTTAATAAAGAAATGCCAAGAAATTTACGTTTTCAGGTGGTTGGAGACCCAGTCCAGCCTGCTTGGTCCCTATGAATGAGTTTTTAAGTAAACTGTAAGGCTACCCTATACAGATACAAGATTATTTATCTTCTTCATAAAATGGGCATTAGTCTAGTTGTCGTTTTCTAAAGCCAAATATTTAGTGATTGTCCTTTTCTGAAGAAAACATGCTAAACACACGAGCAGTACCATTAAATTATTTATTTTTGTACAATTTCCAAATATCATGGTCCCTTTTCTGAAAGTATATTCAACCCCCTAATGGTCCAGGATATAGCCCTAGGAATAAATTAAAAAAATAACCAATAAAATTCTTACTTTATAATATGAAAGAACACGAAAGAATGTAACGAGAAAGAATGACATCACAAGATTCGAAACAACGATGAAACGTATTTAAACAGTTATATATGGAACCTCGCTGATGGGGAGGGGGTATAATTTCAAAAAGTGACCATGATATTTGGAAAACGGTTAGCATAACATCAAAGATTCCGGCTCAAATAACTCACTTCCCTCCTCAATGCTTAGATATAACCAAAATATGGTTCATTTTTACAGTTTCATATGTTTTGTCAATACCAGCTGTTCATATTATTTTTTAAGTAGGATTATAATAAAGACAGTAATACTTATAAGTCTAATGACATTTTATTTTTAAATATGAAAGTCAGGTATGAAATACATACAATACCGACTCGAAAATGATACAGACGTAGTACAACCCTGAGTTGATAATTTTGCATTGTTATTTAATCTATTCTAGAGATTTTGTTAAAGTAGTTTTTGAAACGTCAGGATTCAATGCTCGTTATTTGCTTACAACTTAGAGGACATATTACTTTTGGCCTTTATATTTTATCAGAAGGTTTTTAAAGTTGTTCATTAATTTAACACTATAGTCAGCCAGTTTTTTGACAATTTTCAATCCTTCTTGGAAACCAATGCTTTGAGGCCAGGTGTTTGGATGTTGTCTTAGGAAATCTGCTTTTATATTTAATCGGTCAGAGAATGTAAGCTTTTCTATGGTTAGCAAATTTACCAATCCTCCATTAACTGCCTGTTTTAATTTTTCTTTCCTGACTTTTAAGTTTAAAACCCTACTGTGCTCTAATGGTTCATTGTTGCTACCTAGCAATTTTTAGCCATTAACAAATTTTCGTCGGCGGTAATGGGCGGATCAAAAAGAGATAATCCCACCAACTCTGCATTCATATACCACACATGGTTCAAAAATTTGGTCAAGGATGTTTCTGCAATTTCGTTGTCAAGTTCTTTATAGTCTAGCAGACTATACAAAATACCTAAATCTTGCTTTGGTGCAAGATGAACTATTGGAGCATTGAACAAAGCTTTACAATAAATTTTAACTAGAAAACAGATATGGCACACACAGAACTTTTTTCTTCTTCAGACATCTGAAATTGACGGTGAAAATTACCATTTTAAAGCAATAAATAGCCTTTATCATTCACCTAGCTTGATGAATTGCTCCTGGAGTTTGAAACCCACAACATTGCCGTATAAAGATCCAATAAATACCAGAACAACTATAATAGATTCTTATAGTCATCCCTGGGGCGGCTCTCAGTTATTTTGGTTTTGAATTCAGCAGTAACATTTACAATTACTTCTGGAGTTAGCAGCTTTTGTACTAGATTTTCACTGATACCTGGTCATATTTCTGTTGTCTGTATTGGGCCATGCAGTGAGTAATCTCTATAAAATATCTGGATAAGGCCCAGTAGATGATCCTATTTTTGTGTCGAATACGCCCCTTAACCGAACTTCTAAGATATGATGACGGCAAGCTAGGTATAACAACTCTATTCCTAACATTTGCTCCAATATGACGCAAGCTCCTTTGAATCTTCCCCTGTTGGATGCTGTAGTATCAAAGCACATCGCCTTGACGGTGTTGGAAAGACCCCATTCATGTAGGCATCCATTTATGGCTATGGCCTGCTCCTCTCCTGAGTTATTTGCTTTTACAGGAACGCCTAGCAACTGTTCCTTTTCATCATATGAAATTACAATAGCTACACATTGTTCGCTCACATTGTTCATTTATTTAAACGCCCGGTAAAAGTTTACCGTCCCAATAGACAACCAGGAGCTCTTTTTCAGAAATATTTACTTTATCAATTTTTTTTTATTATACTCTTCTCTGAACATTTGCCTTCTATGGTGTAAATAATTAAAATAAACTTTTTCCACTGATAAGTTTTTCAAAGAAAAGTGAAAAACTTCATTAAACCAAAAAGAGCAAAAATAAAATAAAATTATTTACCAAGCGTGAAACTACCACAAATCAGCATCGATAAATAAATGAAACCCAAAAAGAACAGAAATTACAATAAATAATCGATTCAAACTCAAAACGAGCAGAAATTAACATAAATTGGGCTCAAAACCCCCTAAGCCTTCCCAAAACCAGAACACAATTTGTACTTTACTGAAAAAATAAAATGTTTTTAATTTTATAACTTTAATAAATCAAATAATATTAACATTTTGATTACTAAATATCAGTATATGTATATTAAACTGACAATACACATTCCTTTTTTTCAGTGAAGTGCAAATTATGTTCTGGCCTTTGGACGGCATAGGGGTTTTGCGCCCAACTTATGTTAATGTCTGCTCGTTTTGAGTTTGACTTGGTTATTTATTGTAATTTCTGTTTATTTTGGGTTTCATCTATTTATCGATGCTGATTTGTGGTAGTTTCACGCTTGGTAAATTATTTGATTTTATTTTTGCTCGTTTTTTGTTTAATAGGGTTCTTTACGTTTCTTTGAAAAACGTATTCTGTGGAAATTTTTTTTTTTTAATTAATTTCTGTTCATTTTATATTCACATAGTCTTTTCAGGGAAAAATAAAATAATACTTTGAATCTTTTCGTTTTTTTAAGACTTTACAGCTTGGCCTGCTATTTTTATGCTGGAGAAAATTTTTCAGCAATTTTTAACAGCATACATCCTTTTAAAAATCTGTACACGAAAAGTAGTGTTTAATTTAGTTTCATACCTCCTCTAGTTGACCTGAAATGGAAAACTTGATACCATTCGGAAAAAAATCTGTTTACTTTCTTTGATAGCTTGGATACACTTACTTTATTTTGATTTGATTAAATTTTAAGAGCAGAAGTAGCCCCAAAAGTTTGAACACAATACCCTTCAGTTTTTGGGATACTGCTGAGATGACTTATTGGGAATTAGCATTAACACAGTACATCTTAAGGCAACATTTAAGTTTTTAACATAATGGGCAAATGGGAGGGTGGGAGTGGAAGGGCGATTAGTTGCCTCCAATCACTTTCGACTATTAAAAATGACATCACCCCTTTCTATTTTCAATCGAATACGCCCGTTTTGAAGTTCCTACGACAACTCCTTTGATACGAAGTGCCCTGGTCTAAACAACAACAACAACAAAAATACATTATACCCACATCGATCTTTGCAATAAAATGTCAAGCCTTCTAATCACTTTCGGCAATTAAAAAACGCACTAGGCCTTTCGATTTCCAATCGTATGAGCCATTTTTGAGTTTCTATGACAACGCTTTCTACAACCTTATCCCCCAGGGCATAAATTACAACCCTTACCCTAAGGACTGAGAGGGTGGTTGTCATCCTCAAAGACCTAATTTCCAGAACTTTCAACTACAATTAAACAAAATGGCTATCTAAAAATTTTGATTGGATGTGTTTGGGGAAATGATTGGC
>JAQQPU010021253.1:0-14846 GCA_029168905.1 Artemia sp. Kazakhstan ARC1039 | reverse complement strand
TGAGGCTGCATTTAGTAGAATTGCGATAAACCGCTACCCCATGTGGAACTCTAGAGACTTTACAGAAATTCCCGCGCGCTATGTTCAGAAAATGCTCGACCATGCTTACTTTCCTGTCCAACAGTTCCGGGAAAATTATTGACGAGGATGCCCACCGGCTCGATTTCTCCTGTGTTAGTTTGAGCACTGTCCGTGTGTGCGCTGCAATTTCTGTATCCCATAATTTCACTGAGTCGGACCTCCGATTACTATAATGATGCTCTGCGACCCAATGCAGCACAACTTACAATGCCTGCCCCAGGCCCTGGGGGGCAGTGAGGACACCTGAATTTTTGCTATCTGACTTTTGAGCAATTTTTAACTTAATGGCTATCTCAAAATTTTTATTGGATGTATTTGGGGAAAAAGAGCATGGGGGGGCTAGTTGCCCTCCAATCTCTTTTTACTCTAAAAAACTGAACTAGAACTTTCAATTTCCAATCAAGTGAGCCATCTCTGAAGTTTTTACAAGCATCCCTTCAATAAGAGCCATATATTCCCCAGGGCGTAACTTACAACACCTGCCCCTGGGCCCTGGGGGGCTGTGTTGACCCTGGAGTTTTTGTTATATGATCTTTTAACTATTTAAAAAAAGCTATCTCAAAGTTCTTATCGGATGGGTTTGAGGAAAAAAGGGAATGGAGGGGAGGGAGGACTAGGTGCCCTCCAATCCCTTTTGACTCTTAAAACTTAACTAGAACTTTCAATTTCCAATTAAATGAGCCCTTTTTGAAGTGAATATGAGCATCCCTTCCATAAGACTCATATATGCCCCCAGGACACAACTTACAATGCCTGCCCTGGGCCCTGGGTGGTTGTGTTGGCACCAGAATTTTTTTTATATGATCTTTGAACATTTTTATTGGAAACATTTAAAATTTTTATTGGATGCATCAGGAAAAAAAGAGGTTTAGGGGGGGGGGAGCTGGCTACCCTCCAATATCTTGTGAACTAGAACTTTCAATTTCCAATCAAATGAGCCCTCTCTGAAGTTTATATGAGTATTCCTTCCATTAGGCCTAATGCCCAAAACCTCCCCCCCCATGGAAAAAATTCATACATCTTTCTCAATAGCAAATACTTTATATAAACAATGGACAAATGTCATAACTTAAATACCTTTCTCCAGGGGTTTTGTGAGGTCAAGTTACACTTGTAGTTATGTTATTCCAACTGATTAAATCTTTTAAAAATTAAAATTTTCCTGGTTAATTTTTATTACAAGCCCACCCAGCATGAGCAGTCTGGAGGAGAGTATGGAGGAGTTGAATTCAAATTTAATTGGGGATCAATCACCCCAGGGTTAAACTAGAATTCCTCCCCTCAATATAGGAACAAATTGAATCCCAAACTGCAATCCATGATTTCAAACAGCTCTTAAAAAGGGAATTTAATGGATATGCCCAAGTATATGTTGATCTATCTTTAAGTGAAGAGGGATGTGGAAGTGGCTTTTTAAAAGAGCTCAGCCTATGCATTGTGAAAAAACACAAGGCAGGGACCAGCACACTAACAGCTGAAGTAGCTGCAATCAATTTGTGCTTAGAGACCCTAATTAAACTGAAACAGAGCAATTAACATATAGTAATATTCTCTGACTCTAAATCTGCTCTCTATATCCTATGAAACACTAACTTTGAAACACTGGGCATAGGCCTACATCAAACCAAAGAAAACCTAAGCAGCCTTGGAAGATTAGGCTTTGTTACTAAATTTCAATATATACCTAGTCATCTAGGTAAAGAAGGAAATAAAAAGCAGACAAGATGGAAAAGCAAGAAGCAGAAAGCCAAATGGAACCAGTGAAATCTCTAACTATAAGGGATACAACTAGATTATGACTAAAAACATTGCTTGAATTAAAGCCACCAAATTTATCCCCCTTTCCAACCAGTATACAATCAGTCTGGTTCAACTGCCTGTGTTCAAATACAGCTAACTTCAACCACCACTCTCCTTCATACAAAATAAAGCAGCCAAATGGAGAAGTTGCCAATAGCCCATTTTGCAGGTACTGTAAAAACACAGAAGAAACCCCTGAGCATATACTGTTGAATTGTAAAATACTGGAAAGAAAACTGTCAATGGATCTAAATCTACAACACCATATATAGTAGGTCAAAATATGCTGACTATATTGAATTAGATAAACCCTACTATGATGTTACCTCACATTATTAGCTAATAGCTGATTTACATCTTTCCATATTCATCCACATTTTGAATATTAATAAGCAGTGTTTACAACAGAAACTATGTAGTAAGGGATTATCTCATTCAGTAAAAATTGAATTCTCCCAAGAAGAAGTGTATGAACTTATCATGAGAAAAGAAGAACAAATTAAAGATTTGGATATATTGTCAACCCAGCCCAGAAAGAAGAGGGGTCAATGATCTGATTTTCAGGACACTTGCCTTGATTGTCTACAGTTGATTGATTAAATTTAATATAACAATAAACCTTGTTTATTTCAAAATCTGAAAGGTTTTTTTCTAAATAACAAAACTATAGGATAACTGCCATAGTTGCTGTCTGTTAAAGGTAATGTCTCATGTTTAATTATCAATGTTGTGGTCAAGATCTGTAGACCATTGGACAAGATTGATAATTCTGAAAATTAGTAGTGGTCAAGATTAAAGTCTCAGCTGCCAGGTAAAGGACATACTGCTTTCTAATCAGAGATACAGCTCAGATTAGGCACTGGCTAATCACTAGGAGTCTTACCCTATAGGCCCAGGCTACAGCAACAGTAACAAAGAAATCAGACATCAAAGCAAGGGTAACTCTTTTACTTATCCTGCTCCTGTACTTATATATCTCTTTCTGATAATTACATTAGTATTATATGGTACTTTATTACATATTAGCTATTAGCCTATATTATATATAACTAATTTCTGTAGTATTTAACTATAGGCTAACACATTGGGAAAAATGAATAAAAGTGAGTCTGAAACAAGATTGATTGCTTCAGGTTTGCTTGTCACAAGCTGATGCTCATCACTGCTAAAAATGGAGGTGCAAACCAGTCATGTACACCAGCTATTTTTCTGTGGCATATACCCAATTTGCTGGTAGCCAATGCATTGAGGTACACACCCCAATGAATTGGGTACCCCCCCCCCATACCAGTTAGGGTTTCATGTACAACCATCAACATATAATGTACTCCTTCACCACTGTAGTAGTATACCACAGGATCTGTACCTCATAATTTGATACCTACATCTAACCAAGTGTACTACTCCATATATAGCATAGCAGGACCTGCTCCATACATAGCGTAGTAGGACCTATGCCATGTTTAATGTAGTACTGATTGTGGGGTGTAGCACTCAAATTCTTAGGTACAGATCCTGTGGTGTACAACTGCAGGGGTGAAGTAGTACATTATGTTGATGGTAGTACATAAAACAATTAATATCCCCAAGTGCCCCATAGTGATTTTCACTTTTGCATGTATTCTGAGAAAACCAATGACCAATTTGCTTCTTCCTTTGAGCATATTTAAACTGAAGTGATGCAAAGAAATCCTCAAATATAAATAAATGTATTTTCTCAGAATAGGCCTAGACAAAAAGTGAAAACGGGTATGGGGGTACCCAATATATTGGGGGCAGTACCCAATGCATTGGGGTGTGTACCCGGACGGCTAGGCTGTCTACCCAATCTGTTTGTACAGAGATACAAACCACAGAAAATAGGTAGAGTGTACATGACGACTCCTGGACGACTCACATGAACTAAACAGTTAAACAGGATCTGTAGAGGTTACAGACATGCCTGTTATGAGTTTGATTCCTGGCGTTATTCTATACTAATAAGTAACAGCTAATATACTGTACCTTCAGCTGTAGTTCAACCCCACGACTTAATGGCTAATGCTTTTTATGCTGTTGTTACGAAGCCACGTGTCTCTTAGGATTTGAAAACTTCACCGCAGTGCCGCGGTTAGATTCGTATTTTGACCATAGAGTTAAAACGTGATTTTGACCTTTCGTGAGCATTCGTTCGTTCGTTCGTTCGAAAATCGGATGAATTGCCAAAAAATATAAATTCTTGCCGAAAAAGTAAATCACGCCAAGAAATAAGCCAGTTCGAAATAAAAATAGCCAAGTTTTAAGCCACAAGCCAGTTCCAAAAATTTTCACGCCAGTCGCCAACAAAATAAGCCAATTTGGCGTAAAATAAGCCAATCTGGCCACACTGAACACACGGAGCAAAAATACTCCGAAGGCAGTGGCAGGGTCGCTCGCGCCTAGCCTCCCGCCGGTTGGATCTAACCACCCACGCAACTCCCCAAAGACATGCGTTTCTCGTAAGCATTCACAAAATGTTTTACTCGTTTAGCACGTCCCAAAAATAAACCCAATAATCATGATTCGTGCAGTGTCGGATTTGAACTTTAGATAATGTGATAAAAAGAAAGTAAAAAATGACGGCGATCGAACCGTTAAGAAAGAACACTTAGACATTGGAATAGAATACACAATTAAAGCAATGAAAAACGTAGTAACTAAATATGGTAATAAACTTGTTATTATTATTAATTTTGAGGGTTAAATGGTTGATATATTTGCACCAAAACGATTTGATTCTAAAGCAGCTGATTTTGAAAAGAAATTTAAAAAATTAGAAAAAGATAAAGGTATGATTCTAAAGGTTATTGAAAGAAAAGGGAAAGATAATAATAATTATCTAGATATTGAACTTAATTAGTAGTATATCGAACTATCTAATAAATATTAACTTATTACATTTTATCAGTAGTATAAGAAGAATGGAATATTTTTTAAATTACATCAAAAATTCTTATTTCAGAAAACCTTTTTTGATGTTAAAGCTCATGATGGAAAATTGTTAAAATGTTGGGAATTTTCATTTAAAATGGGATGAATTCAATTGAAAAGGGGGTAAATTGAAGGGGTGAGATAGGTGAGGCAGCTCCTGTGTCTCTTATACTACTAATGGGTTAAACACCAAACTTAAGCTAACCCAAACCAACCTAACTTCGTCTAACTAAACCTAATCTAACATAACCTCCCATCATCAAACCTTGAATTAAATTGAAAAAAAATACTTGCAACAGTGACTAAATCCAAGGAGAAAAAAAGTTTTTTTTTGGACATTCACCACTGAATGTCGACATTAACCAATTTTATAAAAGTACCAAAAACAATTACAAAAATGACGTTTGTAACACTTTGATGACTTTGATTTATAAGCACTGGATTATAAGAGCAGAACATTCAGTCACTTTCAGTCATTAAGACTGTCTTCAACAGGATATGCTTGCAAATCTAGCTCCTCTCTTTCAGAATTAGATTCTGATTCAGGTGACTGTGCCTGTTTCAAACCCCCCCCCCCCTTCAAACAGAAGTCTTGATTACAGCCCTGAGGGCTATATATCAATTTCTACCTCCACCCTCCTATCTTCTCTCCCTTAGAGCTAATTCTGTATTTATCTGAATATTCTTACAAAACAACTGCTGAAACACAAGGGCTGTTAAACTAGATTGCGAATTTCTTTTATACACTGTTGTCAGTAACAATCATTCAGTAGCAATTGGTTGAAAGGCAGGCTAAATCTTAGAAAAAGGTACTGGAACTTTCGATTTCCAATTGACTAAGCTACCTCTAAAGCTAATTCGACCACCTCCTCCACATAAAGTGCCTCTTGGGAAAAAATGAACAAATATTAATACATTGAATCCTTATGGGTCTTCGCCATAGGTAATGCAATACGATTGACCCTGATTTAAACTGGAGAGTAGAAATTTCAATTTTCCTTTTAATAAAAATCTGGAATTGTCCAAGGGGAAAATAGGGGGCAATTTTCCGCGGGGGAAGGTTGATATTCTGTGGGACTTTTTCCCAGGGGTAGGAGGGCTTCGCCGGCTTCTGGGGAAAAGACGACGCGAATACAAGATTTTGTGAAATTTAAAATAAAAATGAGAATATTAATTCTGCTTTGACCCTCCTCATTATTGAAAATCCAGAACATGTAGTTCTTTTTGATGAGGCAACATTAATATTTAAAGCGAATGTCTTCCCACATTCTTTTAGGAAGGCAATTGAAATTAAGAAAAATCCATAAATAGAGACTTTGCTTTAAATAGAGATACTAGAGATTTTTCTATAAACCCAATGTATAATAACTTAAAATTAAAGGTTTCAAATAGCATTTTTCTTTATTTTAATTTAAGATCATCTGACCACACTTTTAATGAAAATCAGATCAGTAGACAACCTAAGTTCAGTAAGACTAAGATCAGTAAGACAACCTAAGACAACCTAAGCAGAGAATTCTTTCCCAGTCTAATTAGTGAATAGTCTTTCATTTATTCTGGCTTGGTTTTTTGGCTTGTTTGATTCAGTCTTTCTTCTGATCAGTTAGAGTTACTTCAAAAGGTTAGTCTTCCTTCTTTTTTTTTTAGAACTGAAGATGGCTTGGCAGAAGTTCCTGACGAAATATCTACCTCTATCATTTTCGCTTTTTTTCTGCTGACTGACGTTCAGCTAATATTTCACCATTTTAAAATTATAATTCTCTGTACTATAATACACTTTATCGTTCTGGTAATAAGAGACCTATGCCAGACAGACTGGCTTTTAACCGGGAAACACAGCTATACACAAAACAAAATCATATTCAATCCTTTTTCTGCTAGCCTCTTCACGTTTTTGTGCTCTGAAAATTGCAAGACGTCGTAAAATATGTCATTAAAATACATAAAATACCGGTAAAATAGATAAAATACGTAAAATAGGTAAACACCAGTCTTACAGGAGTCCGTAAAATTACGGTAAAATACCCGATCTTGCCATGACCAATTTTACCAGTTACAACACTACAGGTGCTGTGGTGAGTTGTTTGTAGTAGTAGTAGGGAAGGTTATTTTTGGAAAGGGTTGTGAATGCATAATTGAAGGGTGCTCAATTTTTGTTATTGCAGTGTTCTTTTTTTTCAAAAGGGAAAGTGAATGTACATAATTATTCCCACTGAATGAAAAGTTATAATAGCAAAGGAGTGGAACCATTTGATTTTCCATTTAACACTTTTTCAAGATGTGACTTTCAGTATCTGTAACAATTGCACCTCAGCCCCCACCAAGGGGCTAGATCTGGTCTTAGGCCAGTGAGGGGTTAAAATATTGTAAAAAATATCTAAATGCAATACAAAATACTTGGTTATAAATGTGTCAGTATATCCTTGGTTGATAAATGGTATGTCAATAGTATTTCAAATACATAGCTTAAAATTTATTTTGTATTTAAATACTAAAATGCATATTTTAATACCCAAATACATCCATCAGAATGATCTGTAGAAGTTAAGTGGAAAAAAGGAAGAATTTAAGTACATTGACTTAAAATTCACTTTTTAAAAACTCTCAGATCAACTATCTTCTATTTACAGTATCAAATATGTAAAAGTAGTTTCATCAAATCTCGTAACTGCCAAAAAACAACATGTAAACTTTGCAATCCTGGATTTGGAGACTGCAGACCATTTGGTAAAGCAAAGTTTAGAAGTTGCTAGAATTTACATTCTCAGTTTTATCAGAAGGTATAAGTAGTCTAGATCAATTAAAACTGTTACAAGGGGACAAAGGGTGGTGCAGAATTCCCTTATTGCTGAGAAGTCAAATCAATTCCACAAGGAAACAAGAGTTTTTATACCTACAGAAATAAGATGTCACACTTGACAAAAGATTAAGTATGCTCAAGCCATTTATGCTAAATTAGGTGATAATGAGATATGGAGCTCTCAGCTGACTAAACAGATAAATGTGTTCCAATATTTCTTAGACGAATGTTGGCTGATACAATAAAAGCTTTCTTACTTCTTTATATGTTCTAATTTTATCAGCCCCTACTCTAGCATCAGAACGCAGGCTTCTTTGGGTTGTCTCCATAGGCATCTTTATAGATAGTTGTATTAACCCTCTGGCTAAACTTGTTCTAAACTCCATTGTCAAATCTTTGATCCCTCCAGTTTCATTGCTTGATAAGAAGCATAAGCATTTATTATAATCATGTCCAGGAGACCAAAAAACAGCCCATGCCACCACATATAGCACTTTTAAGTTTGGCCCAAAAATTACGTGCAACATTTCAGCATGATGGACTCCAACCATATACAGATTATAGTTGCTGAACATTTTCTAAAAAAAAATATGGCTGGTATGCTTTCATCCTTGTACTTCCTTATTATTGTCGTCTACTCAGTCGAGTCTCAGTTGAAGGCCAAAAATACAGTTTTTCGTCTCTCCTCTTGATAGCAACAATGTCTTGCTGAGAAGTTTACTCCTTTCTTTACCTTCTTGTCCTTGATATACTAGGTTCTCCTTCTTTATTTCCTTGATAGATTTAAAATCTAAAAATGTAACTAGACATAAAAGCAATGCATCAAATTTTATATCATTGCTTTACTGGCTCCATGGTCTATGTTGCTTCATACTTGTTCTGCCCTTGAATGGAACATCATCATAGCTCTCCTGTACATTTTCAAATCTGGGAGTGTGTGATACAACCCAATTATGTTGATGCCTAAAAAACCCAAGAGTTCGGCTGTAATTAGAAGTTTGAAGGTCTTGACAGAGGGTAATTTCTCCAAATTTTCCTGAGTGTATAGGTTAATTTGCTCAGAAATCCGTTCCATTATCTGCCTGTTCCACATTTGAAGACAGAGGGCAGATGTGTTGCACATATCAAAAAGACTATGCTTCAGTACTTGTGCTAAACTACTTGCAGCAGGACCAGGCGCAGTCCTTTTTTTCTCATAGTTGGGCCTTCTAAAATTCTTTTCTTCCATTCAGGAACAGGCATCTTAAACGAAAAATTCTCATTTACAGTTTTTCTGACGATGAAAGAAGTAGAAGTGGTAAGCATAGGTCAGACACCTCTTATGGTAAGCTTTGCAGGGCTCAGTACAGTCCTTAAAAAACTGAAAATCTTAGTCCCTTTTTGAATAGGCTGAAAGTATTTGGAAGGGAACCAGCCTTCCTCCCTCTCCTTTGTTCCCTTGCAGCACTCATGTAATCCCTGTGAATTGGGGTCAAAACTTTGAGATAAACTTTCATAGACGTTCAATCACTTTAGTGATTGAACTTCCAAAAGAATGTGCTTTTGGAGGGGTGTAACCCACTGCCCTAGGGCAGGAAACGCAAATTATGCAGTTAGCCCAATATTAACAGATACATTTCAGTAGTAAAGATGGGCAAGTTGTAGGTTTACCTGGTTCAAGGACCAGGACCTTTCAAGAAATTCAAATATGTAGGATTTGAGGTACAAATTGGGCATGCTATCTTCCATCTTCTTAAGCCTCAATTTTTTTACACAAATGTAGATGCGTTGCACTTTTTTTTAGACCAAAATCATGCACAGATTCTCACTATCAAGGCAAAAACAGCTAATTCCAAGCTGCAGTGGCAGTACAGATGAAAGCAGGTTAAGTCATGAGTCAGTACAAAAACCAGACAAGTCTAAACTGTCGACTGACTCTGTACAAAAACAATCTAAGAATTGATTCACGGTAAAAGTGAGCCACTCCCTGACTTGGTATAAACGGTAGTTATAATTCCAAGCTGTGGAATTTCGTTGATGTGACACAATACGACAATTATTTAATATGTATGGCTGCAGAACCAAAATGGGTGGATTGCCCCTTTTCAGTTTTCCAATTGAAGAGCATACATTTCTAAATTTGTCCAACTTGTAAAACAATAAAATACAACCTTATTCCTTAATGGGCTGCACTTACTTAGAAGGTAAGTGCGAAGGACAATCATAGTTGCCTCTAGAGCTTAAAGAATCTTTCTATACTTTTTTTGAAATTGGTTGAATAAGAAAGTTTTTTGAAATTTGCTTTACATAACACTTAGCCAATCTCATGAGTGCATAAATTCTGAGACTACACTGGCTAAGAATAATAACAGGAGAAACCAAGAGAGGAAAGGATATAATACATGAAAAATAAAATCAAATATGTGAGAAAACGAGGATTTTGTCAGCCAATGGCATAATATGAAGACGGAGAACAAGCAAACATTTCGACAAGGACCTCCGCCACGCCGTCCTCAGTGCTCATAAAAAATCTATCCTTTTGAAGTGAATCTAACAAAAGCAGAATAGATACTGCAAGTATCTTTTCTGATTTTGTTAGGTTCGCTTCAAAAGGGTTAGATTTTTTTTCTTTTTTTTTATGGGCACTGAGGACGGCGTGGAGGTCCTTGTCGAAATATTTGCTTGTTCTTCGTCTTCATATTATGCCATTGGCTGACAAAACCCTTGTTTTCTCACATATTTGATTTTATTTTTCATTTATTATATCCTTTCCTCTCTTGGTTTCATACATCACGTATAGCCAATGTTGTATTAGAATGTTTTTACAACCAGAGAAAAAGTAGGGCTAGGAAATAACAAGATAGTTCCCTGTCCGCAATAAAAGAAAAACAAAGCCAATAGTTTGGTCGAGACTTCTAGTCACCTGTGTTCAGTGCAAAATCATAGGCAGCGCAATATCGCTGCCTAAGTGAACAACGATATTGGCATAATGTATTATTTCTTTTTTTTTTGGTTGGTTGGTTTTAGACCAGGGCACTTCATATCGAAGGAGTTGTAGAAACTTGAAAACGGGTTCATTCGATTGGAAATTGGAAGGGCCTGTGCCCTTTTTAATAGTCGAAAGTGACCGGAAGGCAACTAACACCCCTTCCACACCCACCATTTCACCAAACACTTCCAATCAAAATTTTGAGATAGCCATTTTATTCAACGTAGTTGAAGATCTAGAAAGTATGTCTTTGAGGAGAACGCTCCCCGCACAGTCCTCAGGGCAAGGTTTGTAATTTATGCCCTGGGGCATATAAGGTTTTTATTGAAAGCGTTGTCGTAAAAGCTTCAAAAAGGGCTCATTTGATTAGAAACTGAAAGGGCTAGTGCCCTTTTTCATAGTCGAAAGTGATTGGAGGGAAGCTAACCCCCTCTCACGCCTATCATTTTCCCAAACACATGCAATCAAAATTTTGAGATATCCATTTTGTTCAACTCATTTGAAAGTTTTGGAAATTAGGTCTTTGAGGATGATAACCACCACCCACCCACCCACACACACACACCCCTCAGGGCAAGGGTTGTAAGCTATGCCCTTGAGGCATATAAGGTTGTTTTTTTTTACACCGTTGTCGTAGAAACTTCAAAAAGGGCTCATTTGATTGATTGGAAATTGAAAGGTATAGTGCCCTTTTTAATAGTAGAAAGTGATTGGAGGGCAACTAATCCTGCTCTCACGCCCACCATTTCCCTAAACACATCCAATCAAAATTTTGAGATAGCCATTTTTTTCAACGTTGTTTAGGGTTAAAGAAATTGGGTCTTTAAGGATGACACCCCCCCCCCCCTCCCACAGCCCTCAGGGTAAGGGTTGAAAATTATGCCCTGGGGGCATATAAGGTTTTTACAGAAAGCGGTGTTGTAGAAACTTTAAAAAGGGCTCATTTGATTGGAAATTGAGAGAGCCAGTGTGGTTTTTAATAGTCGAAAGTGATTGAAGGGCAACAAACCCCCCTCTCACGCCCACCATTTTCCCAAACGCATCCAATCAAAATTTTGAGATAACCATTTTGTTTAACGTAGTTTAAAGTCCTGTAAATTAGGTCTTCGAGGATGACACCCCCTCTCCCACAACCCTAAGGGCAAGGGTTGTAAGTTATGCCCTGGGGGCATGTAAGGTTTTTGTTCAAAGTGCTGTCGTAGAAACTTCAAAAAGGGCTCACTCGATTGGAAATTGAAAGGGCTAGTGCCCTTACTAATAGTCAAAAGCGATTGGAGGGTGAATGCCCCCCTTCCCACGCCCATCATTTCCCCAAACACTTCCGATCATCATTTTGATGTAGCCATTTTGTTGAAGGTAGTTGAAGGGTCTGGAAGTTATGTTTTTCAGGAGGCCCCCCCCCCCCCATCACATCCTTCAGGGCTAAGGTTGTAAGTTATGCCCTGTGGGCATATAAGGATTTACAGAGTGCGTTGTCTTAGAAACTTCAAAAAGGGCTTATTCAGTTGGGAATTGAGATGGCTAGTGCCCTTATCAATAGTCAAAAGCGATTGAAGGGCGAATGCCCCCCCCCCTGCCTATCATTTCCCCAAACACTTCCGATCAACAATTTGATGTAGCCATTTTGTTGAACGTAGTTGAAGGGTCCGAAAAATTATGTTCTTGAGTATGACAACACCCCCACAGCCCTTAGGACTAGGATTGTAAGTTATGCTCTGGGGGCATATAATGTTCTTATAGAAAGCGTTGTCGCAAACACTTCAAAAAAGAGTCATTGGATTGGAAATTGAGAGGGCTATCGTCCTTTTTATTAGTCGAAAGTAATCGGAGGGGGAATCACCCCCGCCCCATGCCCATCATTTCAGCAAACATTTCCGATCAACATTTTGATGTGGCCATTTTGTTCAACGTAGTTGAAAGGTCTGGAAATTATGTCTTTGAGGATCACAGCGCTCAGGACAAGGGTCCTAAGTTATGGCCATGGGGCATGTAAGGTTTTTATAGAAAGTTTTGTCGTAGAAGCTTCAAAAAGGGCTCACTTGATTGGATATCGAGAAGACTAGTGCCTTTTTTATTAGTCGAAAGTGATCAGAGGGCAAATGCCCCACTATGCCTATCATTTCCCGAAACACTTACAGTCAAAATTGAGATAGCCATTTTGTTCAGCGTATCAGAAAGGGCTGGGAATTATGTTTTTGAGGATATAAAATCCAAGGGTTGTAAGTTATGCCCTGGGGACATATAAGATTTTGAAATCGTGGTCATGTAAAATTCGGAAGGGGCTCATTGGATTGGTAATCAGACGCTCTAGTGCTCTTTTTAAGAGTCAAAGTGATCGGAGGGCAGCTTACCCCCCTCCCCCCACACACACACACGACGTATTGTCCCGAAATGCATCTAATAGAAATTTTGAGATAGCCATTCTATTCAAAATAGTCTAAATATCATATAACAAGGCTTTTGAAGTTGAAACAAACCCCAGGGATTAGGGGCAAGGGCTGTAAGTTATGTCCAGGGGGTATTTAAGGTTTTTATTGAAGGGATGGTTGTTCAAATTACTTAAAAAAAACTTTCCACAAAATAAGTTTTTCAAAAAAAAGTAAAGAGCTCCATTAAACCAACAATGAACAAAAATAGAATCAAATAATCTACCAAGCATACAACTACCACAAATCAGTATCAATAAATAAATGAAACCCAAAACAAACAGAAATTAAAATAAAAAAACAGAGTCAAACTCAAAACGAGCAGAAATTAACCCTTTCAGTCCCGAATTTTAAGAAAGTTGGTAGGATTTTTTTTAATAGTCATTTCTGAGAGAGAAAAATGCGCTCTTTCTAGTGGTGTAACTTGCATCTTTGCATATCCGCTTGGTGGTGCAGAAAAAATATATACTCATATGTGGACGGTGGGAACTAAGGTTTCTAATTTTTCACAATTTCCAGCAGAATTATTTGCGAACAAAAGTATCATCTATTTATTTTCAATTACAAAAAACTGACACTTAGCGTGTTTGAAAACTCTCAAAACATTAAAGGCACAAAACCTTTTCACATTTCACACACTTGATCCGCGACTTGCTAGTACACGATTCTAGCAAACAGCGTCCTGCGTTGGCGGCATTCGTCTTGGTAGGCCAGTGGCCAGTCAGTCCGTCATAGCGAATCTTGGGTGCAACAATGCAATTATACTTTCATTTTCGTGTCTGAGAAACCGACGGTGACTGGGAAGGTCTCCCGTGAGTCCCAACGAGATGAATCTGATTTCCAGCGAGATACTCAGCTAGCGAAACTGAGGTGAAGAAGTTATCAGCATAGATTTTATAACCTCTTCCAGTCAATTTCTGGGAAAGACGAGCAACGACATCACCTCCAACGCCTAATCCAAACGTTTCTTTCCCTACCGCAGCTCCATCATACATTTCGAACTCGTGGATGTATCCTGAAGAACTAGCTCGAGCCCAACATTTGAAACCCCAAGGTTTGGGTTTGGATTTGATGTACTGCTTCATTTGGGAGCGACCTTTGAAGGGTATCATCATTTCGTCTATGCTGTGGTGTTCTTCGAGAGGACCATTTTGTAAGAATGTACTCTTCAAAACGTCAAGAACCGGTCTTACTTTGAAAAATTTATCATTTTCCCCACTCTGCGCTTCATTGAAATGAAGGTATTTGGAAATTTCGTCAAAACGATTGCGAGACATTGAATCAGCAACAATCGGAATCCGCATTGCTTCGTCAGATTTCCAGTACCACTTCAGGCGCGGGTATTTGAGGTCAGTGATTACTAGGTTTATCCCCAGGACGAGCTTCATTTCATGTACAGAAACGCTGAAACTGCTACCTTGTGAAACAGCATAGCGGGTAGATTCGAAAGCAATTTTCTCGATCAAGCATCTGGGAACAGTCTGAGGAAAAACTCTACTGGCTCCTTCAGCAATAGAATGTCTGGCAGCAATTCATCACGGTCTGCTTGGAAGGTCGGTCGCGCTCCTGCTAATGGATGGTCAGCAGCTCTCCAAACACCCTTTCCCTTGCTTCCATTGTTAGAACTTACAGCTGGGGTCTCAGAATTATGAGCACTTGCAGATCCATAAATAACATCCTCAATAACAGCAGCGACTGTATCGCTTTCACTTGCACCGTCGAATTCACAGCCGAGTTCCGTTTCTTGATCGTCAAGCAGCTCGTAGAAGGTTTCTGCATTTCCTGGAAAGTCAGATGGATCCCATGTGGGATCGCTGTCATC
>JAQQPU010021251.1:1354-14848 GCA_029168905.1 Artemia sp. Kazakhstan ARC1039 | reverse complement strand
CTTTTTTATTTCAACTGCCTCCCTGAAAACTTGCGTGAGACCTTTAACGGGGGCAACGATAGAGGCCTCGTCAAACAAAATGAAATGGTGTGGATTCTCGTACACATGTTGCGCCAAGGCGGAATCAAAAACCTCAGGCCCTTGGCGTAACCTCATTGCCTTGTCGATTGAGGACTTGTGCTCAGATAACCTCTCCCCCAATTGCTGTTGGGTTCTACCAACATAAAAACAGCCACAAGAACAAGGAATTCTATAAACACCACTACCCAGAATGGGACTGGTTTTATCTTTGCCGTTGTTAAAAAAGTTGTGTGTAATATTTGAATTTTTAAAGGCAACGCTAAGTTTATGTTTTTTAAGGATTGTTTTCAATTTGTCACTCAATTTTGGAATGTAGGGTAGAACAGTGAAAAGTTTCTTATCATCCACCAATGGGAAGGTATCTGTTGGGGCTTGTGGACCTGATGCAGCTTGGGCTCAGTGGCGGATCCAGGATTTTTTTTTTTTTTTTTTTTTTTTTTTTTTTTTTTTTTTTTTTTTTTTAGGGGGGGCGCAAAATAGGTTGATCCAATTAAGGGTTGACATCTTTTGCGATGGGGTATACCTATTATTGCCTTCTGATACATTTGAGGATGCAAAAATTTCGGTTTCATGTCCGCTATGGAGAGGGACAGGCAAGTCAGAGTAGGTTATTATAGAATTATCGTCATCTTCAATGTTGAGGCGTTACAGACTTCTGCAAGTTATTTTATCTTTTTTTCGAGTCTCAAACAGATTTGGCCTTGGTAGGAGAAACTTAAGAGGGTGCTACTCCCTAATGGAAACTGATGAGTTCATCTAGCTGATACTCTAGATGTCCTACTTGTAGGTAATTTATAGCGGGGAAACAAAACCAAAGTGTTTCATCAATCGTTTCTTAAAGCACGGCCATCTTCATGGGTGAGAGGTTGAAAATTGTGCAGCTTTAATTGATCTTCGATACACTTGTGGGTATAAAATTGTTGTCACGTAGTGTTAGGTTTTATTAGTAATTATTAGTAATTTTGCATATTATTCTGAAAAGCCGACAAATAGCTTTATATTCAGACTAGGTTCGACAAGATTATATTGCAGTTTTAATCATATCCATAGTTCCGAAAGATCTGCTACTGTTGCTACCATCTACCGTCTACCATTTCTGTCCGTGATTTATGTTGAGTTTATCATTTTTTGGAAAGTAATAGACAACAAAGGAGTTAGATACCAGCTAAGACAAATGAAACTTACTACTTCATGTGCATGATGTCGGCAGAAACCTATTAGCCCCCTAAAAAACGACTAGTCGAGCGAAGCCCTACAAAACTTGGTATTTTGTCAGTCCAATGTAGTGTCATAAAATACTTTCGTAGGGCGAAGAACAACAAAATTTAATGCTTCATCTGCGCAAAGTCGGCAAAAGCCAATTGCCCATTTAGGAAACGACTTGGTGAGCCGAGCCCTGCAAAACTTGACATATAGTTGGTCCAATTTGATGTCATTAAAGACTTCCTTTGGGCAAAGGATTTCGAAATTTTTCGATCGTTCGGCAAAAAGTGATGCTTCTGGAAAAGATTTCTACAGGCGAAGACAGATAAAACTTACTACTTGATGTGAGTGATTTCGGCAGAAATCTATTTGCCCCCTAAAAAACGACTAGTCAAGCGAAGCCCTACAAAACTTGGTATTTTTCAGTCCAATGTAATGTCATAAAATACTTTCGTCAGGTGAAGAACAAAAAAAATTATTGGTTGATCTGCGCAAAGTCGACAAAAGCCAATTGCCCCTCTAGAAAACGAGATTTTGACCCGAGCCTACAAAACTTGATGAATTTTTAGATCTTTTGATCTTTCGGCACAAAGTGAAGCTTGTAGAAAAGATTTCGTGAGGCGAAGCCCGACGAAACTTAATACTTTATTTGCGTGATGTCGACAGAAACCTATTGGCCCCCTAAAAAACGACTAGTCGAACGGAGGCCTACAAAACTTGGTATTTTGTTGGTCCAATGTAATGTCATAAAAGGCTGTCGTTGGGCGAAGAACAACAAAATTTACTGCTTTATCTGCGCAAAGTCGACAAAACCAATTGCCCCTCTTAAAAACGACTTGTTGAGCCGAGCCCTACAAAACTTGATATATAGTTGGTCCAATTTAATGTCATTAAAGACTTCCTTCGGGCAAAGGAACTTTCCTTCGGGAAGTTTTTCGATCTTTCGATCGTTCGACAAAGAGTGAAGCTTCTGGAAAAGATTTTTACAGGCGAAGCCCGATGAAACTTACTGCTTCATGTTCGTGATTTCGGCAGAAACCTATTGGCCCCCTAAAAACGACTAGTCAAGCGAAGCCCTACAAAACTTGGTATTTTGTCAGTCCAATGTAACGTCATAAAATACTTTTGTCGGCGAAGACCAACAAAATTTAATGCTTCATCTGCGCAAAGGCAGCAAAAGCCAATTGCCCATTTAGAAAACGACTTGTTGAGCCAAGCCCTACAAAACTTGATATATAGTTGGTCCACTCTAATGTCATTAAGAACTTCCTTCAGGCAAAGAACTTTGAAATTTGCTTCATCTGCGCGAAGTCAACAAAAACTGTATATTTTTTTGGTTCATTTCTACGTCATAAAAGGCTTCTTTCAGGCAAAGACGACGAAATTGACTGCTCTATCTGTGCGAAGTTGACACAAACCAATTTGCCACCTAGAAAACGATTCGTCGGATGGAGCCTTGCAAAACTTGATATTTTTCAATACTTCGGTTAGCAGGGACAATTCTAGGGATTCTACTGAGAAAAAACTTGTTGGGAAATATTGTTGTTTCTTTCCAAAATATCGGAAACAGTTGATCTCTTTTGGAAACACACGAGCCCATAGAATTGCAAGGTTACACTAAGTTTATTTAAACTAGACCTCTATCTCTTATTCTCAAAAGCCCTATGATAAATGATATAACCGAGGTATGAAGAATTAAAACTGCAAGGGAAAGAAACTATTTTTAATTCTAGATTCGAAAATTTTGGCTGCTTTGCTACTTTCTAATTACTTACCAAAATACTTTATTTTGGGAATCCCAGTAACCTGCGTTGTACAGCTACACCAAAAGAAAATTATGTAATACATACACGCGTTGAAATAAATTCAAACCAGACCAGTTTGTTAAGAGAGGGGAAAGTTTACAGGGAAACAAATTTCCCAGTGATTTAAGAATTGCAATTTGAATTAGTGCGATTCTGCATTTGAACTTAAAAGGACGCTTGGAGCTTTATTTTGTTTGTTTAGATCAGCAGTACATGAAAATGTTTGCAGGACCAAGGAAAAGATCAGCACTAGAATAAAGCTTTTGTGTGAAGTTTGTTTCAAAGAAAGAAAGGTGAAAGGTGTTACGAATTTGACTCTGATTATCGAACTATTCACATTCTAAAGTATCATGGTGAAACACTGAAAACCGGTATCAAAGCAAAGATTAGACCAAAGATTGTGCAAAAGACCTCTCTGTTTGCTATTCCAAAATGGTTGTCAGGAGCGAACTTCATGTCGAAGTGCAATTTAAGTCAACAGAAAGCCTAGAGTCTGTGATGTATCTTGTTTTTGCGCTTCGTAGTCGTAGCCACCTCGTGTCTTGCATTCTGATACTGCTAAAGATGTTTATCACGAAAGTTCAGCAGATGTCCTAGTTGTAAGTACACTATTTGACAGAATAGACACCCAAAGTCTGGGCAGAATCTTACTTTTAAGGGGAAAATTTGATCAACGAGTGTCGGCATGGGCATACGTAGCTTCTTCTCTAGATGGAGGGGGGGGGGGGGCAGCCGATTCTGTGATGAAGGGTGGGGATCTGAAGTCATATTGGCAGTTCATAAAACCTAACATTGCCAGTAAGTTCTATCATACCTATGAAATCTTCATTAATAAGTTATCACCAAAAATCATAAATCATCAATAAGCATCAGCATTGATCAATCTTCTTGGAATAGAGCTAAATCTTTCCAAGACATTATGGATAATTGCTTCTTGTTTGACTTTTATTTCGCCACTCCAGCTGTTTATTTCCAGCTTTTTCAACCATCTACCTTTTATCAACTGCTTTTTTAACCATCTACCTTTTTTCATCTGCTTTTTCAACCATATCTAGTGCAAATTTGAAGTTCTAGGGGGCCCCTCTGCCCCCCTCTTCCGTACGCCCATGAGTGTCAATTTGTTAAAGGGTTTTAAAAAATAAAAATTTGATTGAAACACTCAATAATTTGTAATTGATAAACGAGAAAATGATAATAAGATTAGGGATAATAAAAAATTGTATCCTTAATTTTTAATTACATAAGATAAAGAGATGAGTTATCCTGAACAGTCCTGGTAAGTGTTCTTTCCTTCAGGAACGGAATATTTGGGCCGCGTGAGTTTTAGAGATATTGAATTGTACTTAAATATATATATGTACAAAATAGCGGTAAGTGTCGATAAAGATTTAGCATGCTGTTTTGCCTGTTCGTTGTTTCCAACTAGACCTGGCCGCGAATACAGAAACAAAAGATTCTTCATTTATAACTGGAACTAGAGACTGGCACCAGATGCGAAGCAAGGGCGCCAAGGCTGAAATGCTCGTCACTCACTCCCAATCAAATGGTCACACAGCTTCTTTAGATGGTCTTAATTGTTTTATAGAGAGAGATAAATCATTGAAAAAGAAAGGGAAAGAGGGCGTTGCATTATATATATGTTGCTAATGTTACCAACACTCTAGGTGAACAAGGGCTGACATTTTGAGGGAAGAGTCATCACGGGGAAAATCACGTTGAGTTAGCTAATCTTCTTTCGAAACATAACATCGCAATGGACCATCGAATGAAAAACCACATGAAGCCAATATTCATCAGCTATCTGTCGGGTAATAGTCAAAATAAATTAATTGCAATTGTTCGAACAGGGCTACTTCAAAAATTGCAGCAGAAGATAATGAAGCTGACTTCTTTGGCATTTTCATATACGAAACACCCGCTGCCAGCCAAGAAGAGTGGCTGTAAGTGTACGATACATTGATAGGGCGGGAGACGCTAAAGAGCGTTTACTCGTCATTGTAGATTCCGAGTCAAAGAAAGGAGCCAATATAGCAGAAGAAATCTTACCGATTTTGCAAAAGGCTCTTATCAATGAAGAAATACTGGTATTTCAGTGTTCCAGATTTGCAAGTAACATGGGTGGGTGCCTCCATGGAACACAAGCTTATATTTCCAAGAAGTTAGAAAGAAATATTCAATACCCAAGATGCCTAGTTCACAGAGGGAACAGTATCGTTATTTTTGCAGAGATTTGGAAAATGGTTGGAAGTATCATTGAATTTGCCAAGTATTTCTCTCTAGCGAAAAAGAACAGACGAGGATTACTTTTAGTTTACAGAGCATTCACTTTTCCAAAAACTATTGTAGTGACACTGGCTGAAGGTGAACGAATATTACCGAGATGAAAACCGTCAAGAACAGATAGAGGTCAACTATGGGGAACGATCGACTTGACCATCTCATGCTCATGATGTCAGAAAAAGACCTACTGGAAAAAATTGAACTCGACCTAGTTGCAGAAAAGTAGAAAGTTGAAGCCTTAAAGTTTAGCTTATTTTCTTTTTCTTGATTTTGCTTTTATACCTGAGCTTTTCTCTACATTGTATGACAATTTCCCGCTACTAATGAACATTATTTTAACACCTAAGAAACGAAGTAACAAATGTCAGTTGTTATCGGCACCTACCCGAATTCGTCGGCAAATTTTTGACATCCCCCCAAAGGTAAAAGGCTAGCGATGCCTCAGGCAGTAGGAGTAGAATTAATAGTAGTAGCATGCAAATATTGCCTTTTGATTAGTTCCGTATCCCCACAACAAGCCCTGAAGTTTCAACCTCATACTCCAAACCGTTTCTAAGATATTGGTGATACAGCAGCAGCAGCAGCAGAAGCAGCAGCAGCAGCAGCAGCAGCAGCAGCAGCAGCAGCAGTAGCAGCAGTAGTAGTAGAAGTAGTAGTAGTAGTAGTAGTAGTAGTAGTAGTAGTAGTGGTAGTAGTAATAATAATAGTAGTAGCAGTAGTTGCTGTTGTAGTGGTCGTAGTAATGGCGTGCAAATATTGCCTTTTTGGTTAATTGACCATCCTCTTCATCGTTCCCTGAAAGTTCCAACTTTATACACTCCATCATTCCTGCATTCCTGACTTACGCCCTTTTGACAACCTGTATGCATAAAACATCTTTTATTTTAGTTCATCACCCCTCTCAACATTCTCTGAAAGCTTCATCTGAATACCCTTGGCCTTTTTGAACACCAAAGTTCGAACATGCCCCCCTTTCCCAGTAACAAATGTTATTTGTAAGCAACGGGTGAATTGCATAACTTGCAGTCCTTACCCCGAGAGATTTGGGGGGGGGGGGTGTTGGCATCCCCAGAGATGTTGTTACTGGATCTTTCAACTATGTTGAACAAAATGACTATCTCAAAATTTTGATTGGATTTTTTTGGGGAATTAGGGGCGTGGGACTGGGGCTTGCTACCGTCCAATTACTTTTGATACTTAAAAAGGGTACTAGAACTTTCAATATCCAATTTAATGAGCTCCTTCGAAAGTTTCTGCAATAACATCGTCTACACGAAGTGCGTTGGTAAAAAGAAAAGAAAAATAAATAAGACATTGTGCCCAAATCGCCCTTTTCTTAGGCAGTGCTATGGCACTGCCTATGATAAATCAAAAAATATATTTTTTCCAGAGAAAAGTGAGGAGCTACACTAGAACAAAGACGACTAGAAATATAGTCAAATTGATTCAAAGTTAAAACGAACAGAAATTACCACAAACGTGAATTGTGTTACAGGCCTCTAAGCCTTCTAAACGCCAGAGCGTAATTAGCGCTTTACTGCGAGAACTTTTTTTTGGAGCAGTGTGTTTTTATTGGTCATAACATCAACAACAACAACAAACATAAATCACCGCAATAACCAAGATTACTGAAAAGAACAGCGAAAGTAGACCGACTTTTTAATATCTAATGGTATTCCTGGAAGTCTCAGCAATTTTCGATCTGTTAACGCTATAAAAGAGAAACTGTTCAATATGTACTTTGTTTTTCAGTAAAGCACAAAGGACAGTCTGGACTGTAGAACGCTTAGGGACATTACCACTACTCGAGTTTGCGACAATTTCCGTTCGTCTTAAGCTTGAATTGACCATTCATTGTAATTTTTTTTTTGGGGGGGGGAGTCTCATTTATTCATTGATGTGTTTTTGTTCTTTTCAGGTTAGAAGTTTTATTTGACTTCATTTCTGCTTGTCTTCGGTCTAATCTAGCTCTTTACTTTTCTTTGAAGATCTTCTTTTTGAAAAAAGGGATTTTATAAATTAATTTCTGTTGTTTTTTTTTATAAAAGGAATATTTGTGAAGTTTTTTTTTCGATTCTTCAGCTTAGGAATTAAGATTTTAGGTTGGTGACTATATTCTAGGTAAAATAATGCAACGAATTTTAATAATAGTTTTGCGATAGAATTTCAGACGGATGGGGACATTTATAAAAATTTAAATGCTTTTACTTTTATAGCTTTAATAAATCAAATAATGTTAACATTTTGATTACTAAATATCTGTATATGTATATTAAACTGACAATGCACATTCATTTGTATTTTTTCAGTAAAGTGCAAATTATGTTCTGGCCTTGGGATGGCATAGGGGTTTTGAGCCCTACTCGTGTTAATTTCTGCTCGCTTTGAGTTTGACTCGGTTATTTATTGTAATTTCTGTTTGTTTTCGGTTTCATTTATTGATCGATGCTGATTTGTGGTAGTTTCACGCTTGGTAGATTATTTTATTTTATTTTTGCTCATTTTTGGTTCAATGGAGTTCTTTACTTTTCTTTGAAAAACTTATTTTGTGGAAAAAGTTTTTTTTAATTTATTTCTGTTGGTTTATATTGACATAGTCTTTTCAGGCAAAAACAAAATAATTCTTTAAATCCTTTTGTTTTTTTAAGACTTTATAGTTTGGCATGCTATTTGTACGCTGGAGAAAAATTTTCAGCAATTTTTAACAACATACACCCTTTTCAAAATTTACCGCTTTCAACATACACCGCTTTCAATAAAAACCTTATATGCCCCCAGGGCATAACTTATAACCCTTGACTTTCAACTGCGTTGAAGAAAATTGCTATCTCAAAATTTTGATTGGATGTATTTGGGGAAATTTTGGGCGTGAGAGGGTTAGTTGCCCTCCTATCACTTCCGACTATTAAAAAGGACACTAGCCGTTTCAGTTTCCAATCGAATGAGCCCTTTTTGAAGTTTCTACGACAACGCTTTCTATAAAAACCTTATATTCCCAAGGGCATAACTTACAACCCTTGACCTGTGAGGGGGCTGTCATCCTCATAGACATAATTTCCACACCTTTTAGCTACGTTGAACAAAATGGGTATCTCAAAAGTTTGATTGGATGTGCTTGGGGAAATGGTGGGCGTTAGAGGGGGGTTACTTGCCATCCAATCGCTTTCGACTATTAAAAAGGGCACTAACTGTTTCAATTTCCAATCGAATGTTTCCTTTTTGAAGTTTCTACGACAACGCTTTCTATAATAATAAAAAAAAACTTATATGCCCCTAGGGCCTTACTTACAACCCTTGCCCTGAGGGCTGTGGGGGGAGTGCCATCCTCAAAACATAATTTCCAGACTTTTTAACTACGTCGAACAAAATAATTATCTCAAAATTTTGATTGGATGTGTTTGGGGAAATGGTGGGTATGAGAGGGGTGTTAGTTATCCTCCAATCACATTCGACTATTAAAAAGGGCACAAGCCCTTCTAATTTCCAATCAAATGAGCTCTTTTTGAAGTTCCTACAACATCACTATCTATAAAAACCTTGTATACCCCCAGGGCATAACTTACAACCCTTGCCCCGAGGGCTCTGAGGGGGGCTATCATCCTCAAAGACCAAATTTCTAAAACTTTTAAATACGTTGAAGAAAATGGCTATCTAAAAATGTTGATTGGATGTGTTTGGGGAAAAGGTGGGTGTGAGAGGGGTGATTTAAGGGCTAGTTGCCCTTAAATCACTTTTGACTATTAAAAAGGGCACTAGCCCTTTGAATTTCCAATCGAATGAGCCCTTTTTCAAGGATCTACGACAAAGCTTTCAATAAAAACCTTAAATCCCCCAGGGCATAACTTAAAACCCTTACCCTGAGGGCTGTAGAGGGAGTGTCATCCTCAAAGATATGATTTCTAGACCTTTCAACTGCTTTGAATAAAATGGCTATCTCAAAATTTTGATCGGATTTGTTTGGATAAATGGTGGGCGTGGAAGGGGTATTAATTGCCTTCCAATCATTTTCGACTATTAAAAAGGGCACTAGACATTTCAATTTTCAATCAAATGAGCCCTTTTGGAAGTTTCTACTACAACGCTTTCTATAAAAAAAAACCTTATATGCCCCCAGGCCATAACTTACAACCCTGAGGGCTGTGGGGGGGGGGTTGTCATCCTCAAAGACCTAATTTCCAGAAGTTTCAACTACGTTGAACAAAATGGCTATCTCAAAATTTAGATTGAATGTGTTTGGGGAAAAGGTGGGCGTGAGAGGGGGGTTAGTTACCCTCCAATCACTTTCGTCTATTAAAAATGGCACTAGCCCTTTGAATTTCCAATCGAACGAGCCTTTTTTGAAGTTTCTACGACAACGCTTTCTATATAAACCTTATATGCCCCCAGGGTGTAACTTACAACCCTCGCCCTGAGGGCTGTGGGAGAGTGTCCTCCTCAAAAACATAATTTCTATGGGGAAATCAACTACGCTGAACAAAATGATTATCTCAAAATTTTGATTGGATGTGTTTGGGGAAATGGTAGGTGTTGAAGGGGTGTTAGTTGCCTTCCTATCACTTTCGACCGATAAAAAGGGCACAAGCCACTTCAATTTCCAATCGAATGAGCCCTTTTCAAAGTTTCTACGACAATTCCTTCGATACGAAGTGCCCTGGTCTAAGATCAAGAACCAAAAATAAATAATACATTGTGCCAACATCGTTCTTTACTCAGGCAGCGCTATTGCGCTGCCTATGATAAATGTATTTTGAGCACGTTTATTAAAAAGAGCTCTGTCTTGTTGTAAAAAAAAAAAAAAATGAAAATAGTACAACCAAATTTGTATTCTGATTAAGGCTCCTTTAAGTTCTGCAACTTTAATTGAGGTGTTTTCATGGCGTAAAATTTGAATCAGATAAACACAAAAAAAACTTCTCACATCAAGAATCAATATAACTACATTGGTCCCCCTATGTCTGTTCTCCAGAAATCACATCACACTTTCCCAAAGCCATAATTCCTAAGCCATAAATTAAATTTGAATTTCCCTGGGCTAACCCTCCCCTGGTCTTTTTTCTTTCAGCAGTGTCTGGAAGTTTCAAGAAGACTGGGATGGGGGGGGGGGAATATTGAAGCTATTGTTAGGTGCCTAATTTGTAAACAGATTGAACCGATAACACAATCACTTGATATATGTTCGCAGTGTATATCAATTCTGAGATACTTCTTTAACAGACAATGCTGCACTATTTTGTCTTCATTAAACATAGAGAAAGCATCCAACTTATACTTATCTGTAGCACCAGAAAATTTTCCGAACTTGTTGACGTACGGCTCTTGGAGCAAAACAATGTCCGGATCTAACTTTACTAGAGACTTCTGTAACTGAGAAGATACCGCAAAAGAATGTTGAAGGAATTTTAGACAATTAGAGCCAAGACCCTTAAGATTGGGCATAACTTAAGAGAAGCATCTATTTTTCGATAGCAACTTTTTTACTTGGCGGGCGACAAGATATTTCTACAATTCAAAAGACGATGGTGGCTCCCACTTAATTACCTGTTTATGGCAGGATACATATGCTGGAAAAGGACTTAGAGCAACGGGAACCGTGGTTTCCCGTACATCAGGAACAAACTTGAAATTCCATGAACTTAAACTTTGTATGTCCGTAGAGACGGCACTTTGTAAACCAAAACAGATTAATCTGGCTCTCACAGAGGTTAACCAGAAATTCTATTTCGATGCCACGTTGATTCAAAATTTGGAACCGGACCTTTGGGCTAATCCCTAATATTATATTGTGATATTACCGTTTTTAAAACACGGTTACTATTTTTAAAGTTTCACCATTTTTAACTAGTTCTACAAGAGCTCGGTTCAATTTATTAGTAAGCCTGGGATACGCTTTAGCTTTGCCGAAGTTAAGAACATCGTGCAAGATCATTTGGGGTTATCTTTTAGTTATAGATTCGGATTTACTGAAAAAAAAAAACTTCGATTCCAAATCTTTCGGAATTTCATTACCAGTATTATTTTACCATTATGACCTGTCAATACCTATTGCACAACACTTTTTGGTCCCTCATTAATGACTTCAGTAATGTTCTGTAAACATGGCAAGCAGATTCGCAGCCTTTGATAACATAGAATATGATCTCATCAGGTTCTTTGGAGGTGCGATCAGAGAACCCCAACTGTCGGGAATTGACAGTTGGGGTGTCGGAAATCCCAACAGAATGTCGGGATTGCACGGCGGACTAAAAGCCATTTCTTTACCTGCTCACGGACTTGCTTCAGTGGCGTCAATTCACGAAAATTGGGGAGGGGAGCAAAATAGATTTTCAAAATCAATGGGGCAAATTTATCGCTTTTCAAGCCTTTCAGTGAAAATACCCAACAAATATATTTATATCCCTTGTAAATAACCCCCCCCCCTCAATTGAAGCCATTAACTTGCTTAGATATATTTTTTTTGCAGACACGATATTGACGGCAAAAAACTGTTTGCTGTAATCTCAATTAATGAATTGTAGTCTTCTTATACAGCTTTGAATTTTGCTAAAAAAAAGAAAAAAAAAATCATCCCGATCTTGTTTATCGTCTGTGCTACTTTGCGAAGGGGCAGACTTTCAAAATTGCGAAACACCTAATGATATATTTTTACTATAGAAAAGACGTTGTGCTTGCATAAAATAGTCACGAAACACAAACACAGATTTTGGAATATAATTTTACTCATTTTTTAATAAAAAAGAGATGTAAATCAGCTTTTATTGAATATTTTACTCTATGCAGCTAAAAAAAGGAATAAAATTTATGGTTCACCGGTTTGATGGTTTTCATTGTTGGGTTTTATTACTTTTGTTCCTTTAAAAAAGTTTCTGGCAACGAACTGCAAGTAAATAGCGAGCCGTGCCAATTGTTATTGAAACCCTTAAAAATGAATTTTGATAACAATACTTGTATCAGAATCTTCCTTTGGTGGTGATTTCAAATATCTAAAATTTATTAAGGCTAAAGTTATCCAGCAAAAGCTATTAGCAAGTTGGAAATCTGCATAATATTTGAGAAAGGAAAAGGCATCCTAAAAGTGTGGATCGGGCAATCTCGGTGAAAATTGTATAATCATATTCAGCATATCCTAGAACCATAGAACGGAGCTCTCACGCTAAAGTTTGACTTTCTCACAACTCTTTTTTTTAAACAATAAAAACTTTAGCGTAAAGAGCGAGGCGTTGAGGAGGGCACAGCCCCTTTCATATACGGAATAATTTCTGATCGTTTTAAGATTTAATGTCGCTCCTTACTTTCACTTTAAAAAACTTTTTTTATTTATTTACAGGCTGCGAAAGCGGTGGGTTTGGGGGGCGGCAGCCCCCCAACTGTGCCTCCTAATCCCTGTACGTTTTAAGGTTCGACCTTGTAACTCAGCCTCTTTAACTCTTTAGACAACGCAGTTTTTTCAAATAATTTCTGCACGTTTTTGTACAGTTTATTACTCAAGGGTCGACCTTGTAACTCAGCCTCTTTAACTCTTTAGAAAACGTAATTTTTTTCAAATAATTTAAAAAAGAAACTGAGTTTCTTTTTAAAGTTTAAATTCAGTATATAAAAAATTTGCTCTGACAGTGAATCGAACCCGGGTTTTCCGCCTGACAGTCTGGAGTATCAACCGCTAGACTAAACAGACACATCTGTAAATGTTTTTTAGTAAATGGAAGCTATTTTCGACGCAAAAAAACTCCCAAAAAACTTGATATTTGGTTTTTGGAAAACAGAGAAGGAGTGATCAGATTGAGCTGAAATTTCGAGGATAAGCTCCCAGGCCCCAGGAAAGCTTATCCTCTAAATTTCAGCCCGATCAGACAACGTTAAAGGGGGGTTGTGGTGGGAAAAATTAACATGGGCTAATATAGGAAAACGAGGTTTTTCGTAAATGTAAATTCGGGGGATAATTTTTTCGGTCTGAAAATATCAAAAGGCCCTAACAGGTCGATTTCTGCTTCGACTGAGTCCTCATTCACCCGGATCCGTTGCCAGCTGTGGCCTGTAGGCGTGGCTAAGAAAAAAAATGAATTTTAAGTGGCTATATTTGGTTTTTTGAAAACAGGGAAGGAGTGATCGGATTGAGCTGAAATTTCGA
>JAQQPU010021250.1:0-14849 GCA_029168905.1 Artemia sp. Kazakhstan ARC1039 | reverse complement strand
AATTATCACACTACCATTGATTATTGTGATAAAATTATACCCTCACTGTCTTTAAATAGTAGCTTTAATGTATTTTGTTTGAATGTGCGTGGGATAAGAGATAAATGGGATAGTCTGAAATCGTATTTGTGGTCTGATAATTCTTGCCCTTTTGATGTAATTGGTTTAACAGAAACATGGTTATCTGATGGTGAAAATTTTACAGCCTATGATATGCATGGTTATGTTGCTGTCCATATCCCCAGAATGGTAACAAAGTGCTCAGGAGGTATTTCTTTATTTATAAAGTCTGATATTGAGTTTAGAAGAAGGTCTGACCTTGAATCCTTGTTTACATCAGTAGTGTCAAATAGTAGGTCAGTTTATTCTCTTGTTATTGATCTGAAAAGCCAGTTTGCATGTGACACTGTTTGTTTGTTTTATAAGCCCCCTCCTTTTCCAACACATTTGTTCTGTGATTTGCTTGATCAACTTTCTTGTGTGGGGTCTTTCTCTAAAAAACGTATTTGTGTTTTGGGAGATTTTAATTGTAATATGTTAAATATTGGATCAAGTGATGAATGTGACCATCTCTTTGATGTGCTTTCTTCTGCTGGTCTACTTCCTTCAATTTTTTTTCCTTCTCGTGTTGACCCTACTAGAAATTCTGCCACTTTAATAGACAATATTTTCATTTCTCATTCTTCTAATTTGAAGTTTACTTCTGGTCTTGTTTTCACTGATCTTTCTGATCACTTCCCTATTTATGTTTCACTTTTTGTGCCTCAAACTGAGATTGTTGTGGATGAGCAGGGTGAGTTTTCTTTTAGAACTTCCACAGATAAAGAAATTTCTAATTTAATACATAGTCTTCAGAGTAATGATTGGTCTAGTGTTCTTGAAGCTAATGATGTTGATTGTGCAACGAGTTTATTTTTGTGTCGTATGGGAGCTCTGTTGGATAAGCATTTTCCTCTTAGAAAGAGGCCAAGGAATTCCATACCTAAATGTCCATGGATGTCTAGAGGTCTGATCAATGCTACACATATGAAGGCGTCTCTGCTTAAGGCTGCATGTAAAAGTAAGACACAGGATGATCTTTTGAAGTATAAACTTTATAAAAATGTGCTTACTTCTTCAGTACGTGCAGCCAAAAAGCTATATTTTTCGCGTCGAATTGATGAGTGTAAGGGGAATTTGCGAAAGGTTTGGACTGTAGTTAATGAAGCTCTTTCCCGCAAGAAACTCAAACAGTCCCCCCTTGTCACTACAGGAAAGCTGATGGATCTTTCATGGACAAAATTTCTTCAGCAAGCGCCTTCAATTCGTATTTCACCTCACTTCCTTCAGTTCCTAATCCACCCTACAGCAGAGTAAGTAGTTTTCCCTTAGCAGAAAAGTCATTTTTCCTTTTTCCATGCAGTGATACCGAAATTTCTAACATTATTTCTCAGCTTTCAAGTAGCCGTACAGTTGATGGTTTTGGTTTGAGCTGTAATGTTCTTAAAAAAATTGGTCAGTTTGTTTCTAACCCCATCTCACACATAACTAACCTCTCTCTTTCTTCTGGTGTTTTTCCTCATTTATTTAGGGTTGCTAATGTTGTACCTTTGTTTAAAAAAGGTGATTCATCTCTAATTTCAAACTATAGACCTATTTCTCTCCTTCCTGTAATTTCTAAGGTTGTTGAAAAAGTAGTGTATTGTAGACTCTCTTCATTTGTATTTAGTACTAATACGACTGCAGGTAATTCTCTCATAACTAACCATCAGTATGGCTTTCGTCCCAGTTTCTCTACCTTGCATGCACTTTCAGATGCAACAGAGTTTGTGCGTGTTAATCTTGACAAGGGCTTGTGTGTTTTGGGTCTATTTCTTGACTTTTCAAAGGCATTTGATATGGTCGTTCACTCTGTTCTTTTGTCTAAATTATCTTCATTTGGAGTGCATGGAGTCCCACTTGAATGGTTTAGGTCTTACCTCTCAGGGAGATCTCAGTATGTTTCGGTTAATGGTACTTCTTCCTCTTCCTTGCCTATTGTGAAAGGTGTCCCACAGGGCTCTGTGCTTGGACCACTTTTGTTTTTAATTTATATTAATGATCTTGTTGATGGTCTTCATCCCCTTGTGCACCCTATACTTTTTGCTGATGACAGTAACTTCTTCATTGCTGCAGTGGACCTGCCATCTGCCATTTCCCTAGCTCAAGGTCTTCTTGATAAAGTAAAAGATTGGTGCTGGTCAAATGGTATGACTCTCAACAGCCAAAAAAGTGCCATTGTACACTTTAGAACCCCTTATCGTATGAGAGACGCAGGGGAACCAACCATCCTGACTTATGGGAATGATATTATACCGCAAGCTACTATAGTGAAATTTCTTGGTGTGTATCTTGACTGTTTTCTTTCTTTTAAACCCCATATAACTCATACCCGTTCCCTTGTCCTCCGCCAATCTTCAATGTTATACAGGGTTAACTCATTTCTTCCCCCTGATGTTATGCTTTCTCTTTATTATGCTTTTATTTTTCCTTACCTTTCTTATTGCTGTTCTGTCTGGGGTAGTACTAATAAATATCTTCTCTGCTCACTTCAAAGAGCCCAAAATAGGGCAGTGAAGGCTACTTTTCTTCTTCCTCGTTTTTACCCTTCCTCTGATCTTTATAATGATACTGGAATAGTTCCGCTGGATCGTATTGTGGGTAAAAGTTACCTTTATTTAGCACATTCTGCTTTTCTAGGTAGACTCCCACCATCTCTGCAGCAGTTTTTCTTTCTGTCAGGCTCAGGTAGGTACTCTTCTTTTTTACGTAGCTCTTATCGCAGGTTCATTTTACCTAAGCGTTCATCGACAGCAGGTCAGAGGTCTCCTGTTTATCAATCTATTTTACTATGGAACTCCATCCCTCCTGATGTCCCTCTATCTCTTTCTGCAAAGGCACTTTCTCGCTGGGTATTTCCAGTATAGTATTTTCCCCCTTTTTTCTTCATTTTTTGCATTCTATCCACAAATATGTCTTTTTTTTCATTCAATATATTTCAAATAATTCTCCTATTTTCATAAATGTCTTCTATCTAAATCATAAATGTCTCTTATCTTTTTTTTTTTTTTTTTTAGTGCTTTATAATAGTGTCTTATTTGTTTTGTCGGCCCTGTACAAGCTTAGCTTCTTGGGCGTGTTTAAATTTTTAAGTTTGTAATTGTATTGTTTTTTTTTAGTATTAATAGATTGATTGATTGATTGACAGAACCACAGAACCCCCCCGCAAAACCAGGCTTATGAAAATGTATGCACGGACCCACCCTCCAGGGATGAAGTAATTAAGGCGATCCAAGTTTTGAAAAACCATAAAAGCCCAGGAATAGATGGGATTCCTGCCGAGTTACTAAAAACTCTCCCCGAGGCGGCGGTGGATGAACTTCATAGTGTGATAAACGAAGGTTGGGACAATGAATACATCCCAGATGACTGGAAGACCTCAATAATTGTCTTTATCTTCAAAAAAGGAGACCGAATGGACTGCAAAAACTACCGAGGTATATCCCTTATCCCCATTGCTGCCAAGCTGTTCGCAGTCATACTTTTAAACAGATTCAGAGACACCAGATAAAGCCAAACGCGACCCAACCAAGCAGGGTTCAGGCCGGGTATGGGTTGCTATGACCAGATTTTTAGTCTGCGACAGATTCTTGAGCACCGGTTTAAACGCCAGCAGGAAACAATCCAAATCTTCATAGACTTCATTACCGCGTTTGATTCGGTCCATCGTGATGCAATATGGGAGGCAATGAGAGAGGACAGTGTGCATGAAAAGATCATCAATCTGCTCAAGGCATACTATGCTGGAACAAAGGCCCGGGTAAGAGTCGATGGCGATCTTTCAGATCTGGTCCTGATCGAGGAAGGTGTAAGGCTGTGTCCTTTCACCAACTTTATTCAACTTCGTCATCGATTGGATCCTCAGGATCCTGGACAATTATAAAGGTGTTGCAGTGGGCCCGTCCTTCTCCGTCACAGATCTTGACTATGCTGACGATGTGGACATGCTTGCTGAATCCGTTGCAGAAGCCCAGGCTATGATAAATGACGTGGCAGTCAAGGCAGTTTCAACTGGTCTCCAAATAAGCCTACCAAAAACAAAATCCATGCGAACAGATGGGATGGATAAAACCCCTGTGACCCTAAATGGTAATCAGATAGAGGGCCTCCAGTCGTTCAAATACCTCGGATCGATGGTAAACCCTGCCGGTGAATCTTCATAAGAAATCCAGAGCCGCATATCGTCAGCCTGGAGTGTCGTCCTTCAATTGCGGAAATATCTCTGGAAGCGGAGCGAAATATCGCTACGCACAAAGCTCCGAGTGTATGAAGCTAAGGTTTTCTCTGTCCTCCTCTATGGATGTGAAACTTGGTCACTTAAAGCAGCCGAAGCGTTGAGCTTGAATATATTCAACCACAAATGCCTGCGCTATATCCTGGGTATCCGCCTCTTAGATACAATCTCGAATGAAGAAGTAATGAGAAGATGTGGGGATCGCCCACTCGTGTCTGACATTGTTAAGCATAGGAGACTGAGATGGTTTGGCCACACAATGCGCAGACCAGATGACCATATAAGCAAAAAATGCTTCAAATGTCTACCACTACCTGCTTTGAAGAAGAGGGAAGGAGGCCAAAAGAAGACGTGGCTAGCAACAGTTAAGTCTGATCTGGAGCCAATCGGGGTATTCCAAAAATACGGCCGTCGCTGGGACCGCCAGTGGCTGGAACTGCTGGAGCCTGCTACCCTCGAGCGAAACCTATGGAAGGAGACATGTCGTCATCTGCTGGGTGCCACGATGAGTCTGGATGCGGCTTGAACGTGCAACAAGTACAAGCAAGTACAAGTACAAGTTTTTAGATTTCTTCTTCTACGTATAGATAATCATCGGAAACGATAAGTGGTATCAGCTCGTCAGCATTTAACTTGTATTTATCTTGGCATGCAAAGTCAGGGTCACATTTTCTACAAAATACTTTAACTTCATTTTTCTTAAATCTCTTTGTAAAGTCAATAATACTATTCTGATTCATATTATAAAGTTCACGTGTTTCAATTTGCTTATTTGAAGCAATATCATATATAGTATTTTCAAATGGTAAATCACACTCTGTAACAGGCAAATCAAAAACAGTAGGTTTATAATAATAGTAGCCATTTTCTTCACAAAGATGACGTAGAAACTAAATTCTTTGGTTATTCCAACAGTTGAATCGTAGACCTGATTTTTCCTCCAAAAATAATTTAAAACCACGCCGATACCAGTCTCTTAGAGATAAACTAAAATCTCGTTTAGAATTCTTTCCAATAATACCAGGATAGGTATTCTCCCACTCATCACATTTATCATAGTGACAATTGGAGCATAGGTGTCCTCTAGGGCAAGAGTCACAAATCAGAAATCAGAGTCAAGACAGAAATTACAAACTTTAATTTGTATTGCATATACTCTATGCAATTTACACGGGTTGCATAATCTACAAACTTCATCATACTCGTCAATAATTATACAATTCTCACATGATGACCAGCTGCCCATTCTATACATGCATAGTGGGCATGTATAGAACATTTTTCCAGTGTTGACACTCTCACCGCCAAAATGAAACTGACATACAATCGATAAATAGAGAGAGAGGGAGAGAGAGGAGTAATCGAATGACATCATAAAACCTGTTTTAACAGGAGCTTCTAAATTCTCGATTTATTAATTTCATGTAAAATCCTTTGGTATGTCTTAAATTTCTAAGGTAGTGTTCAAAAGCAAATCCATAATATCATTTTGTTTTGTTTCAATTAACATATTAATAAATTTTTTAAATGCGTTAGGACCACGACATAAAGGTTTCATACAATACTCCAAAGAGGGAGAATCATTTCTCATTATATCGTTAAGTATTCTTTTAGAAAATATTTTCCTTTGAAGAGGTAACTCCAGAAAATCATCATCTAGAATCAAACATTTTTTCATAGTCACAAGATTCCGTATAATTTTTTATTTCTCAAATCCATCCATTTTTCAATCCTAAAACTCTCACATCGGACTTCAGACTAACTAACTAGGATTCTTTCTACTTAAAGAATATTCCGGAACCTACAATAAAATATCTGACATTTTCGATTTAGAAACATTTTTATTATATATATATATATATACATATATATATATGTATATATATATCACTGAATTACTGATACAACTTATTCTTCTGAATATATTTTACTATTGTATTAAAGCAGCTTGAAGTCTATTTATATACACTATATCAAGTTTCGCTGCAAAGCATAACTGCTTCTCCAATTTTAACTTGCTCAATGATATCCCGTATCTTGCATGCGTATCATCACATTAAAGGCTTAGTCGAGATCCTCTTGCAATTTCTGCTGCTATGTTTGGTATTCTCGTCTTTGTATCATTGCTGCTACCAGGTCTACTACCAACTTCTAATAGTGTAAACAATAAACCACTACTATTTCACCACTAGTATTTGTTTCCTAGTTGAAATATTTGTCTTTGCAGCATTCAACACAGCCAAAGCTTTATCATGAACACACACTATCTTGAAATATTTAACCTTCACTTTTTAAAAAAAGATGTAAGTGTTTATCCTTCCAATGTACAAATGATACTGTTCGAAAAACACACATAAACTAAATACTCTTGATGATCAGCCACAGAGTACAACGGAGGTAGCCACACAAAGAAAAAATAATCCAAAAACAATGTTCACTCAAAGATTGTGTGATAATACCAGTCAAATGGGTACTTGTACTTACATGTTGCTCGTCCAAGCCGCATCCAGGCTTATCGTGTTTCTTTCCAGAGATTCTGCTCAAGGGTGGCAGGCTCCATAATTTCAAGCCAGTGACGATCCCAGCGTTGCCCAAATTTTTGCTTAATAGGCTCTATTTCAGCCTTGACTGTCGCAAGCCATGTTTTGTTCTGTCCTCCTGCTTTTTTCTTCCATACTGGTGGTGGAAGGCATTTGAGGAATTTTTTGGTAATCTGCTCTTCTGGTCTTCGCTTGGTGGGGCCAAACCACCTTAGACGCCTCATTTCTACAACATCAGAGACAAGTGGGTGATCCCCACCTCTTCTCCTGACCTCTTCGTTCGAGACTGTGTCTGAGAGGCGAATGCCTAGTATATATCACAGGCGGTTGTGATGGCATACTTCCAGGTTTGACGCTACCGCTGCTTTCAGTGACCAAGTTTCACACCTATAGAGAAGAACGGAAAGTACCATGGCTTCATAGACTCGGATCTTTGTGCGTGGAGAGATTTCACTATGCTTCCAAAGCGAGTTCTTCAGCTGCAGAAAGACGTTCCATGCTGAGGATATACGATTCCGGATCTCCTCTGAGGATTCCCCATTTGCATTTATCATTGAGTCAAGGTATTTAAACGACTGAACGTCCTTGATTCGACTAACATTTAGGGTCACAGGGGTGTCATCCATTCCATCCCATCTGTTTGCATCGTTTTTGTCTTCGGTAGACTTATTTGGAGGCCATCAAAAGTAATTTGCTTGCTACTTCATTGATCATGGCCTGGGCATCTGTAACAGACTCAGAAAGTATATCCACATCATCAGCGTTTTCAAGATCCGTGACAGAGAAGTTTAAGTGTTTTCTCAGGGATCCATTTTTTGTTTTTTTGTTTTCAACTCCGAGCACGTGTGTTGCGGTGTCCTTTACGTGTGCTTTGAACTTCCTTTAATTTCTCTCTATACTAGAAGCAGGGCATCCTGATGAGTTAGAATTCTGATCAATACCTTCGGCGTCGTCTCGTAGGGTGGCAAAGAGGTTGGAAGGCTCAAGGATAAAGGATTCTTGAAATTTATCTTTTTTTAATTTAGATACATTTATTTTATGACTTGGCATGGGCACCTTCTTTTTACTGAGTCTGTACCTTAGCCTGGTCATTAACAAGAAGTGGTTGGATCCATTTTTTGATCCTGTGTCAGCACCTCTGTGCACCCTTGAGTCTAAAATCATGGTCTTTCACCTTCACGATATAAGCAGGTAATCAATTTGAGCTTTCGTTCTTCTATTGCGGGGTTCCTAGGTGTATGTATGGTAGGGTTTGTGTTTAAACCAAGTATTAGCAACAGCCAGGTTGTTCTGCATTGCAAACAGGAGCAGTCTTATTCCATTAAAGCACCTTTCCCCGAGACCATGATTGCCAATAACCTATTCGGAGTCATTCAGCATGCCACCAACCCTTGCATTAAAATCGCCTCCAATCACAAGTATATCTTTTCGGGGGGTCCTGTCAATGACCATCTGAATTTCACTGTAAAACTGATCTTTTAGGTGTTCAGGCGTATCTCTGGTTGGAGTGTATACGCTAAGGATGGTCATGTTGTTATTTTGGCCTTTAAACCTCGCCCATACAATCCTGATAGATACTGTCTCATGTTCAAAGAGCCCAGTGGCTGCTTTTGGGACAATATGAGACCTAATCCTACTAAACCAGATCCATCGGTTGGTCCTGAAGCCATCAATTGAGTCAAATGGGTGCGCATTGCACAAAAGATTTCTCTTAAAAAAGAGGGAAATACCCGGTTCACTACCCCGTAAAAAATTATCAAATGTTTGCACAAGGTAAGTAACGAGAAATATCCCATATTTGTATTTGTTACAAATTTGAGAATCAAAGCAAATTTTTGTTTAGACCACGGAACGGAAAACCTTTTTTGTGGGGTTACAGAGACTTCTTGAACCAAAACAAGTATTGTGTAAGCCACGTGAGGGGAAACGTGGTGGGGATTATAGAAAGGCTGCAGGTACCCGGTTTCTGGTGGAAGTTGACTGGCTGTTCACTTGTCTCTCTCACTGCGCCTATGTGTCTGAGCAGGTGTTTCCTTATCCCTGTGTCTGTCTTTGTCTGTTTGTATGTCTGAATCTGTGTGTTTAGTTTCAAGCTAGATCTGATACCACGATTAATTGAGGCTACTGAAAAGACTTTTCAGGACGTTTTAGTGAAGGTTACATCAGTTGAAAGCGAGTTTTCTTCTTTGAACCGAAAACTATCTGAAAATGTCAAAGCTTGTGAAGAGATGAAAGGAGAAATTGAGATGCTTCGGAAGAATTTACGAGCAGTACCATGCGGGCTGACGCATTTGATGAAGAACTGAGAAGATGTAATGTTGTCCAATATAACTTCGAACCTATTAATCCTGCTATATATACGCTGAAGCAAGAAATAATTATGGTTCTTAATAAGTATATACCGGACTTAAATCTGAACCGTTGTGACGTCAAAGATGTGTTCAGAATGCGTGCGGGACCAGTCTTACTAAAGATGAACTCTGTTGAATTTCGCGGGATAATTCTTAAGTCTAATCCCCTTTTGAAGAGGAATTTGGTTGTCGGCTGCCCCTGATTATAGTGCCAGGCAAAGGGAAGCTCATAAAAGCCTTAAACCGGTCTTAGAGTACGCTTTGTCGAAACAACACCAAGCTAGGCTTAAGGGTGAAAAGTTATACATCGACGGCAGAGTGTTTGTTTATGACTTTCCTTCGGAATGTGTTAAGGAAGTAACCACCAGCTCCAGTGAAGTGAACAAACAGGGGCCTCCTCGAAACGAGTTAGCAGAAACAAGAGAAGTTGAACTAGCTAAAGAACCGGCTAGCGAAAAACGGACATTTCCGTCGCTGGCAGAGTGTTGTCTGAAAGCTCTGAAAGTGATAGTCAAACCGAGAGTGATATCAAGAAGGTGATCGAATTTAATATACGTGATCCGAAACCGAATTTCTCGAAAGGGGCTCCGCATCCTGTCCGGAATTCTCCAATAGCTGCGAAAAATACTGAAAAGTGAAAAGCCTGGGAGGTCATAAGCCCGGATGATCAAAATCGTATTGATGCCCGTAATGTTGCAAGAAAGGACTCTAGATCTGGCGGCGGAAGAGCTAACTACAGAGGTCAGTCTAGGAGAACCAGAGTTGCGTCATCAAAAGATTATTATAGACTTTCATACTTACCTGATGAGCCAGAAACGCCCTTTGTCCTGCCGACACATGACCAGCTTGTTCTAAGTGAATAGGGACACTGTGGCCATGTTTACCCTATGCGAGTAATCATATGGAATGTCCAGGGTGTGAGAAATCAGGTTGAACAAGTACTGAAGGACCTAGGTGGTGTTGATATTATTGCCTTTGCGGAGTCGTGGCATAGTGACGATACAGTGCCTTATTTTGAAGGATACTGGGTAGAAAATGTGGCGCATAAACCAGCAAAGAATATGAGATATTATGGAGGTATTTTGTTGTTAATTAAGCAAGGTCGTTTCCGTAAACATTCTCGAATTTCCAGTGTATCGGAGAATATTATAAGGGTTCAAATTCATCTTGTCAGTGGTAAAAGTTTGATTTTAGGTGCCGTGTATATTGCCCCCCAGAATAGTTCGTATGTAGTAGAAGTGACATGGGATTTATTGGAGGAGGAGCTTAGGCAATTGCGATCACGTTTTGATAAGGATTATTTTTTGGTGGTGGGTGACTTTAATGCTTATACGGGAATATGTAAGGAGATTAATCAAGTTTAATTTGTTGATACGCCGGACCTGATACCTGATATTTATAAGACATTTAGAAAGAGCAAAGGCATTGAAAGAAGGGTTAATTGTTGGGGTAAAAGGCTTCTGGAACTGTGTCCAGACAATGCATTAGTGATTGGAAATGGAAGATTTGGGAAGGATGGGGAGGAGGGTGAGTTTACGTGTCTGTCGGGGACAAACCCTACTGTAATTGATTATGTTTTGGTTGGTATTGAACTCGTGGCCCTGACAGTTGATGTTGAGGTTCTTAGGGTCGTAGGCTCTGACCACTTACCAGTTGAGATTAAGGTTTGCCTTGGAAGAGGAATAAAAAGGTGATAGTCCCACTAGGAGGGTAACAAAGGATCTTTGTTTTTCAAAGAAGTTTTTAAAGAGTGAATGGAGTAAAGAGGAGCTGGAGTTGATGAAAGAGGAGTTTTTGAGGCCTGAAATAATTGAGAAAGTTGAGAGTCTGCATGATGAAACAAGAGATATAGATGAAATTTTGGATGATTTGGGTTTTGTGATTTATGAGTGTGCTCGTGTGTCAGAGAAACCAAATATGAAAAAGAAAAATAGTTTTTTTGATGATGAATGTAGTTATTTTAAAAAGGAGTTGGAGGAGTTATTAGATTTGGTAAATGCTTGCTCTGTAGAGGAAGAAAGGCAGAGCTTGTTTTTACGGTTTAAGGAAAGGAGAAGGGAATATAATAGGCTAAAACGGAGGAAAACACGAGAGAAAATTAGAGAGAAACAGAAAGAGATAGAGAAGACTTATATGGTAGGGGATACAAAGCAATTTTGGTCAGGAATAAGGCAGGAGAATGGACAAGGAAAAGGCCAATTACAAATCCCTGATTCTGATACTTGGCCTAGTTTTCTTGAGAGTATAGATGAAGATTCTAGTGGCCTTGATAGTAAAGAATCAAGAGCTGCTCCGTAGTTTCCGACGAAAGAAAAAGATTATGAGTTATTGAAGGAGGTAACCTCAGATGAAGTTAGGAAAGTAGTTAAGAAGATGAAGGGAGGATCAGGGCCAGGAATAGATGGTATAACAGCAGTTTTGTTAAAGAGGTTTGTTGATGTTTTTTTACTAGTTTTAGTGAATATTTTTAATAGAATTATAAGTAGTGGTGTATGGCCTTCCCTATGAAAAGTATCGATTATGGTACCTCTATTTAAGAAAGGTAGTCCTAGTAATAATGATAGCTATAGTTTGATAGCATTAGCGCCTGCACTTATTAAAATTTTAGAAAAGATTTTGGACAATCGGTTGAATGAATGGTTGGAGGGTTGTGGGGTAATTAAAGAGGAGCGGGGAGGTTTTAGGAAAGGGTATAGTACGTCGGATAGAGCATTTGTGTTAAGTGCACTGATAGAGAAGTATGGATCAAGTAGGAAAAAGCTGTATGTTTTGTTTCTAGACTTAAGAAAGGCATTCGACAATGTAGATAGAGCTCTTCTTGAAAAATGTTTAAGAGATGTAGGTCTACCTTTAAGTTTTATTCGTTTATTTGTTGGTATGTATTCTGGGACTAAGTCTATGGGCAGAGTTGCAGGTTCTGGATTGTCCAGGCTATTTGACCTTAAGAAAGGAGTGAAGCAGGGCAGCGCCATGTCCCCGAGACTGTTCGTTTTTTTTTAATGATATGGTGGAGTTTCTGGAAGAAAAATGGGGTCCAAAGCTGTGTCTTGGAAAAATTAATTTTTCGGTGTTCTTATTTGCGGATGACACTGCATTGGTGGCGAAGTCGGCAAGGCAGCTTCAGATGTTACTGGATTTAATTGAGGAATACTTACAAATAAAAAAGTTTCAGCTGAACGTTATGAAAACTAAATTGGTTGTTTTCAGTAAAAGGAATGGAAAAAAAAGATAATATATTTGTATTTGGAGGAGAACAATTAGAAGTAGTTGAAAAAATAAAGTATCTTGGTTATATTTTCCAAAGTAATGGTGGATGGAATTCTCATATTAAAGAAGTGTTAAATACGGGAAGAGCTGCAACATTTTCACTTTTCGGGAATAAAATTAGTGGAATAAAGAATTTGTCTTTGCATAAGAGGTTTTTTTTTATCAAAGATTATGCCGATTCTCCATTACGGGGCAGAGATCTGGGGACATGAGAACGCTGCCCAGTTAGAAAGCGTTCAGCTAGGTTATTTTAAGAGATTGTACGGGTTGCAGAGAATGACCCATTTCCAGTTTCTCAAAGGAGACCTTGGACTTTGGTCTCTTCAAAGTTATAGGACAGTCCAAATGATAAAATTTTGGCTAAGGGTAGTACATTTACCCAGTGATAGGTTACTGAAGGCTGCATATGATGAGTTACTTCAGCTACATAGGAAAAGATCTTGGCCTTTTAAAGTTAAAGAGGTATTGGATAAGACAGGTTTTTCTTTGGCATGGAATGATGGCCTTGGACCAACTAGTCAACAATTACAGTTGGACAAAGAAATTAAGCGGGTGCTGGAGGACAGAGGATACAGAAATGGGGTGAGGAGATTAAGAATTCGGAAACTTTAAGGTATTATAATGAGGTTAAGATAATTTATGGTCAGGAATTTTACTTTAAGTTAAATTTACTGTCTAGATACCTTACATATTGGATGCAGCTACGATCTAATTGCCTTCCGATTCGTTCGAGATTGAAAGTTTTTGAGGGGAGTAAAAGTGTCCCGGAGGGCAGGTTTGCTTGCCCTCTTTGCCAAGAAGAGGAGGAGAATTTGGAGCATTGTCTGAGTCGTTGTCGAGGTCTTTTGGAGGTAAGAGAAAATTTATTTGGGAATGATGGAGTGCTGCTTCTTGATGCCTTGAAAAGTACGTCGTCATAATTTATCTGTCTAGTGGGAAGATATCTTGATGAGTATTTTGCAAAAAGAAGACAGTAGTTTTTATTTTATTTTTATTTTTTCTTTATTATTGTGACGAGTGCTGTAATTTGTTAATCTTGTATGTTATTTGTGTACATGGCCACATTTTGACTTGAAATACACGTTATCTTATCTTATCTTATATTTTTTTTTCTCGCTCACTTTCTCTGCCTGTGTGTCTGGGCAGGTGTTTGCTTGTCTAAGTCTGTCTTTGTCTGTTTGTATGTCTGAAGCTGCGTGTTTGGAATGGGTTTTTCTCTCTCTCCCTCTCTGTGCTTGTTTGTCTGGGCAGGTGTTTGCTTGTCCAGTGTCTGTCTTTGTCTGTTTATTTGTCTCTATCTGTGTTTTTGTATGTGTTTTTGTCCCTCTAACTTTCTGTGCAGTGTGTCTGCGTGGTTGTTTGCTTCTCTGTGTCTGTCTTTGTCTCTTTTTATGTCTGAATCTGTGGTATTTGTTTTTTTTTGTCTCTCTCGCTCTCTGTGCTAGTGTGTGTGGGTGGGTATTTGCTTCTCCGAGTGACTATATTTGTCCGTTAGTATATCTGAATCTTTGTGTTTGTATGTGTTTTTGTCTCTCACACTTTCTGGGCCTGTGTATCTGGGTGGGTGTTTACATGTATCTGTGTCTGTCATTGTCTGTGTGCCTGACTCTGTTTGTGTCTCTCTCTCTCTCTCTCTCTCTCTCTCTCTCTCTCTCTCTCTCTCTCTCTCTCTCTCTCTCTCTCTCTCTCTCTCTCTCTCTCTCTCTCTAAAAAAAAACTTGAAAAAAAATCAGTTAAGAAATCGAAGTAAAAAAAGGGAGGGGTCAGAAACTGGGTTGTTGGGGCCCTAGAGGGGGACTTGGGACCCTGAATGGGAATGTTGAAGTCCAAACTCATGCGCAAGCTCAGTAATGGAAAACCAATGTACACAAGGCCATTATATTACAATAATGATACCTGCCCTGTTGTAGTAGCAATCATTTATCAATAGCCTAGTCAATAATCAGTAATCGACTCGATACCATTGGAGTACAAAAAGATCTCATCCGATTGTATATTAGAATCCATATCAAAAGTTCGTTTATTACACATAATGCCATTTCAAATCGCCCCGGACGTGATTACGTAATACCACATGCTTAAACTTCATTCTCAACTTCATGCATTTATCCATTTTTATGACATAGCTGATATGTCCTATTGATAACATGTATGTTCATGTATTTCTTGAAATTTTCATCTAAATACTCTTAACCTTACAAGTAGTTGCAATATAAGAGGTAGTAGTGGTACTGAATATAGTATTAACAGTAGCACTAGCAGTAGTGTGCACATATTGCCTTTTGGTCAGATGATCTTCCCTTGAAGCATTCTTTAAAAGTTCCAACTTGATACTACTACTCATACTACCAACTCACCGCAGCACCAAGACACCTGAGG
>JAQQPU010021248.1:554-14851 GCA_029168905.1 Artemia sp. Kazakhstan ARC1039 | reverse complement strand
TCACCAAATGCCTGCTTCCATTATTCAAAGCGTTATTTTTTTATAGATTGTTTTTATCAATTTTTGATGAGTCATCGAAAAACAAGCTTAAGCTGGTTAATCGGCCGACCTTAAAAATAATATCTTTCCATATAAGGTTCTCCGTGTTTTTACTTCAGTAATACAATTAATTTATAAATTCCACAAGAAAACGAAAAAAACTTGCATGATACTTTTTAGTTAGGTCCTAGTTAATAGTTTTTGATCAGGGAATATTTCGTGGGTTTAATAACGCAAAAAAGCTTTGGTTTTGCAAGCTCCTTTGGTCATTTCTTTATGAAAACAAGAATAAGAGACCGAAAATACCCAAGATAAGAATAAAAAAGAATCTCTAAAGCAATGCAAAAAAAAAATAGAAAGTGCAACACAAAACATAATACATAATAAAAAGGATATTGTAACACATGATCATAAAACAAACCATGCTATTAGTGCCGCATTCACATGAAAAACTTTTTCCCTTAAGTAAGGCTCTAAACGAATTTTCACAAACTCGTGACCAATCTAGATTTTTTTTTTTCACGCTAGAAAATCTCAGTATGCAAATTTTCAAAAACATTAGAGGTGTTTTCGAGATAAAACAAATACAAAAATACACAACTATGGCTCGCTTAAAGATATTATATACAATACCAGGAGATCGAGCAAATCCCTAGGACTTGGCACATGGCAGACTTGTATCTATGTAATCCTCGAATTATGCATTGGCATAATTAGAGTGTTATTCTTTATTTTTAGACATAAGGTGGCAAATCAGCAACGTAAGTCTTGCGTGAATTCAGTTCTTCCTGTTTATCTTTCACATAATCATACGTTTTACAGAGTTTTTTATTCTCCCAGAATTCGTAGTTATTCTCGCTGTTGCTTCTCTTCTACTCACAGGATTTTCTTAGACATCATTTTTTTATGAATCGATGTAATCCTCGCTGTCGCTTGACTTCTAAACACAGATTTCATTCTCCATTATTTTCATTTGTGATTCATTGTGATGCTTGTTGTCACATGCCTTCTAACCATAGTTTTGCTTATTTCTTTTCTGAGAAGCGTGAAAATAACAAGTTCCTCCATTCCATTGTAATTTTGATGTGCCTTCTAACCCCAGATTTTGTTATGCAAAATTTTCATTTGGGATTCAATGTGATTCAGTCTGTTGCTTTTTCCATGGTTTTTAGTTTAGCTGTTCAGAGTCATTCGTCATTTTATATAATTTCGAATACGTCATAGATACCAAAAATGATACGACTACCCCCTATAAAATAAATGTTGTAAGCTGCAAATGCATGTGAATGTAACACCATTCATAAAAAAAGTTTTTTTTTTCCAAAATTAAAGCTCTAAATTAATTTTCCCAAACTCATTACCTGTCTAGTTGGCCAGAAAATATCATTGTGAAAAAAAAAAAAAATGGAGCCAATAGACAATGGAGTAAATAGACAATTATTGCTCGCTTAAACAGAGTAGATATATTTATTATTTGTGGAAAAAAAAACCCGATTTTAAATCTTCTTAATTTGTATGTCAAGAAGCTGATAAACAAATTATTAGGTTACTATTACAGGGTACGTATTGTAAAATTTTAAGGAAGAAACAAAAACATTTCAAGAATATATCCAGAAATGTTCTTTTTTTTAAAAGTCGTATATATTATAATGCACCATCATATTATAAAAGATATACAAAGTGCTTTTGCAGTGGTGGTTATGATTGTCTTTATCCAAAAGCAGAATTTTTTACATCTCAGGTCCATCATTCAGCTTATTTAACCAGGCAAGGCTTATTTATCTGTAAATAGATTTCTGGATTTTTTTCATTTTCTTATAGAACGTTAAATTATTAATTTATAATCAACTATTTTTTTAGTGACAAAACCGGCTAATGTAGTACTTGTAAGAGATGATGCAAAGAGACAGTCTGCAATTCCTGAAGTTTTGGCTTCCTTAGCGCCCCTGTTAGACAAAGTAGAAGCTCGGCTATCGGCTAATTCTCATGGATGGCTGGTTGGCAATAAGGTAAAAAAAAGAAAAAATATCCAGAACAGGATTTCCTATGTCTTATCATAGTCCCCCAAAGGGATAGACAATCTGTCCTGTCCTCCTATATTCGGAAGAAAATTAAAGATAAATAAAAGCAAAATTGCATCATTTAAAATTACGGTAGTTCTCTGGAAAATAGAAAGCATTCCTTGTATTCTTGATTTGACCCTATTGCGGAAAATTTTGGCCCCGTGCAGGCCAAAATTGCCGTGTTCCTCATTTTTGTGGGTAGTAGCCTAAGGGCTCTCGTAGATTTTGAATTTCATTGTAGAATTTCGTTAAGATCGTACCGATTTTGGCGAGTTTTTAACCCCTCATTCTAACATATACTAATGTGAGCAAATCTAAACTAAAAAAACTTTCCCATAGTTAAAATAAAAATAAATTGTAGATTTGGTGGCACAAAATATTAAAATTAAAGAAATTTTTTTTTTGGGGGGGGGGCATTCCCTTTTTCCAATTTAATAGCAATTGGTGCTAAAAACGGTTGGATCAAGATCTCTATTAAATATGAGCGAGGCTGAAACCCTTTTCCCATCCTTCAGCCACAGCTCGGTTTCAGAGTTCGAGTTAGAATTTGTGTAAAAATGCTTTAGTCATCTTAAAACGGTAGTCTTCCTCGCAAAATTGCACCCGTTATAATGTTCCTAAGGGGGGAGGGGCTGGACTTTGGAAAATAAATTTTGTGTCATTATTTTTAAAGTTTTAAAGGGGTGTTCTTATAGCACATAATTTGAATGAGGCATCCCTCTTACACCCTTGCCCTTCATTCCATGTAAGAATATCAATGCAATCTCTTATGGTGCAACTGAAATAGCTCTATATTAGGATGAGACCCTTCATCACGAAGCACCCATATTTTAAGCTTAATTAAAAGAATTTCCACAGTAGGACAATATTGTTTTTTTTTGTGCCACAAAACAGTATAAAACGCAACTTTTCTATGGCACAATCTCTTTTGCTACTTAAAAAGGGCACTAGAAGTTCCTTTCGAATGAGCCCTTCACTGATACCCTAGCATCACTGTTTCGATGCGATACTATTACTACTACTAACAACTCACCGCAGCACCAAACCGCCTGAGGCCAACACAGCTACGCATGCTCCTCCTCCATTCCAATCTATTCAAAGCCTCCCTTTTCAAACCCGCCCACGAAGTTCCCATTTCCTTTCAATCTTTCTTTATGACGTCCTCCCATCCCAGATGACGACGACCTGCTTTCCGTTAGGTTGGCCGAAAAGAACAATCTTCGGCAATCTGTCATCCTTCATCCGCACAACGTGCCCTAGCCAACCAACCTTTCTTTCATTATAGCCCTAGAGAGCGGTACTGAACCACATTTTTCGTATAGCCTATTGTTTGAAATACGGTCAGTCAGCCGGGTACCAAGAACAATCCTTAAGCAATTTCCCGGGAAAACATCTAGCAAATCTCCATCCGCTTTTCGGAGCGTCCATGCTTCAGAGTCATATTTGACCATTGTCATCACTGTAGCTTCTAATATTCTAATCTTGGTTTGCAGATTTATCTTCCTATTCTTCCAAACATTTTTTAACTGCGAAAAAACACCCCGAGCTTTGGCTATTCTACTTTTAACATCTTCACTGCTCCCACCATCTTTACTAATAATACTACCAAGGGAAGTGAAGCTGCCCACCTGATCAATCTTTTCATTACCCAACGTCGCCTTTCCATCTTCACTTATTCTTAGCCTTAGTGACATAGGATTCTTGACCTTAATTTTCAAACCTATTCTAGCACCCTGAACTCGCAAAACCTCTTAAACTTCATTCATTTTGCTCACACTTTCATCTAGGATGCTTAAATCATCAGCATAATCTAAGTCCAGGAGACTTTTTCCTCCCATTTGATTCTGTGGTCTCCCATTGCCTTTCCTGTGCTTCTTAAGACAAAGTCCATCAAAATAATCCATATAAAGGGGGATAGAACACAACCCTGCTTAACTCCTGATTTAATACAAAACCAGCTGCTAACCTTATTTCCTACCTTAACCGCAGAAGTGTTATTCTCGTACATAGCACTAATCACTTTAATGTATTTGTTTGGTATACCATACATGGATAAAACCTTTACTAAAGCTCTTCTATCAACAGAATCGAACGCTTGCTCATAATCTATAAAACTGAGGGCCAAAGGTGTTTGAAAACTCAGGCACTTCTCAATTATTAACCTAAGAGTGAAAATTTGGTCGACACATCCTCTACCTGTTCTAAAACCGCACTGCTCTTCTCTTAAAACTTTGTCTACGGCATCTCTCAGTCTAAAAAGTATCATATTACTAAGTAATTTACTACCTACAGAGACCAGACTAATGCCTCGATAATTACCACACTCACTTTTATCACCTTTCTTATAAAGTGGCTTAATTAAGGTTTAATTAAGCCAGGACTATTCGATACGATAGCCCTGGAAAAAAATAGATAAAACACTGGTCCTCGATCATTCTTCTCAAAATGAAAATACAAAATTTTACATTTTTGAACCTAGGGGCTTGAAATATTTGTGCTAGGGTTCCAGGATATTTGAGTTTGGCACCATAATTTTCGTCAAGATTCCTGTTCTTCTGAGGGGGCTTCGCCCTTTAAAAAAAAAAATAAATAAAAGGCAAATTTCCTCATGCTAGTAACTTTTATTGGGTGATTTTAAACGTGATAAATATTATATATTTGCAATCGGGCAGTTCGTAGTATCCAATTGTAAGTAAAGAGCAATTCATCCCAATAGTAACCAAAACTCTAAAAAAAGACTAGAGAATTGGCTTTTGATGCTGATTCCAAATATGTAAAAGTCATTAAGTTAATGATGTTCATCAAAAGCTATGAGCCTTAAAAGAAATTTGCCTGATTTTCAAAAAATGGGGGAAACGCCCCAAAAAGTCAATTCATTTTAATGAAAGAAAATCAAACTCATTGTAGAAGTTTCAAATTCCCATATACAAAAATTGCATTTTGTATTTTTTGCCGGAAGAAAGATCACTAATATGCGTTTTTTTTTTGTTTGTCGTTTTTTGTATTTTTTTTCCAGGGGCGATCATCTCAACCAAATGGCCCTAGAAGATTGAGAGAGGGCTCATTCTATCCAAATAAAAAAGGTTCTAATGCCTATTTTGGGTGACCAAACGGATTAGAGAGCAAATAGCCCCCTTCCTTGTGCTTTTTTCTTCAAAGACATGTGCTCAAAATATTTACCAGTTGGCAATTCATTCCAACTGAAAGGTCCGATAACTGAGCATTTGGGGATGAAGCGACCCCCCTTAATCCCTGGGGAATGGGTTCTCAGTTGTGCAATTTGTCCATTGTTGACGTATAGCGTTTTTAATCGAGGAATATACAGAATTTTTTTTTTTTTGGGGGGGGGGGATTTTCTGCGGGAAGGGGAATTTTTCACGGAGAGAATTTTCCGTGGAGAGAAAAATTTCCCAGGGGAAATATTTTCACGGGGTGGGAGGGAATTTCCTGGCAGAACTTTTAAAACAGTCGGATATTAAATTAAAAAAATAAATTTTCTAACTGTAAGAAGGAGCAACATTAAAACTTAAACAAACAGAAATTATTTCGTGTACTAGGCCATAAGCAGAGCAAAATCGTGAAAATTTAACTTCTGCTGTTTTAATGAGTTAGAAATTTAAAATATTTTAAAAATATTTTAAATTTTTTAAATATTTAAAATATTTAAAAACTGTAAATATTTAAAAATGTTTTTCTAGTGAATCTAGAGGAATATATATTCCTCTAGCGCAGTACCCCTTGGGGGTACGTGAAAAATTTTAGGGGGTACGTGGCCGCTATAGTTTATAGCTAGAGTATATAGTTTAGCTATAGTTTACTTAGTACCGGTAACTGAGAAGGGGTACCTAAATTCTTTGTGGGTAAAAAGGGGTTCAGTGTCTAAATAAGTTTAAGAACCACTGCTCTAGTGGATAGAGGAACAAAACGAATTTCTATTCGTTTTAAGCTTGATTTGCAAATTTAATTTAAGTTTTACTCGTTTTAAAATTTATTTATTGGTAGGGAGGTCGGAGGGAGATATTAGATTTTGGAAATTTTTAAAAGTAGGTGTTATTAAGATATAAATAATATTGGAACGTCCGTCCGGGTAGGTATGGGGTCTCGTGACGATTTTCTTGAATCAGTTTTTAGTGTTTTGTCCGTTTACTTTTTGTTGTTGTATTTTTTTTCTTGTTTTTCTTTTTATGTCACCGTGGCCCAATAGGGCTTTTGTGTGCATAAATCTATCTATTTATCTATATATTATTTTATATTAGTACCTGTTGCATGTTTGTTTGCTATGATTGTTTATCGTTTTGGGTTTCATTTATTCTTTAATAGTAATTTCTGATCGTTTTGAGTTTTAATTATTATAGAAGTTTATTTCTGCTGGTCTCAAGTTTAATGTGGCCTTTCCTTTTCTTTAAAAAACTTCTCTTTCGGAGAGTTTTTCTAATTAATTTCTCTTCGTTTTTGATTGCCAAAGTTTCAAGTTTTTCAATATTTCTTTTTTCGAAATTTTGGTCGGATCCATTTTGGAGGAAAGGGTAGCAAGTGGCCTGGTTGCCATCCAATCACTTTTGTCTCTTAAAAAGGGAATTAAAACTTTAAAGTTTGAATTGAATGAGCCTCGTCCAAAGTTTATGCAACCACTCCTTCCATAAAAACCTCATATAATAACAGTGGGCAACTAGTGTAACTATTAGCTATTGCCCCGAGAGCCAGGGAGGGGGGTTAGTCAATCACAGAGGCATTATTATTTTGCCTTAGTATCATTTTGAACAAAATGGTTACCTGAAAATTTTTCTAGGACCCATTTCGGGGAAAAGGATGTAAGGGGGAGGGCTGATTACCCTCTGATCACTTTTGACTCTAAAAAGGGAGCTAGAATTTACAATTTTTAATTAAATGAGCATAATCCAAAGTGTATACGTCCATCTCTTCCATACAAACCAAATACAACCCGGGACACAACCTATCCTTGCCTCCAGGCTTTGGGGGAGGGGGTTGTGTCAACCCTGGAGGTGCTGTTATATGATTTTTGGACTATTTTGAACAAAATAGCTATCTCAAAAATTTTATCAGATGCACTTGAGGAAAAGAGGGCATTAGGAGGGGTACTCGTTACCCTCCGATCTCTTTAGACTCTTAAAAAGTGAATTAGAAATTTCAATTTCCAAGCAAATGAGCCTCCTCCAAAGCTTATACAACCAAATCCTCCATAAAACCCTTATATTTTCCCAGGTAATAGATTACAATCCTTGTCTCTGGATTCTGGGGGGTTGTGTTAACCCTAGGGGCATTGTTAAATGTTCTTTGGACTATTTTGAACAAAATGGCTATCTCGGAATTTCGATCGACTGTATTTCAGGAAAAGAGGGTGTGGGGGCTAGTTGCCCTCCGATCACTTTTGACTCTTGAAAAGGGATCTGTAACTTTCATTTTCGAAGCAAACAAGCCTCTTCCAAAGTTTATACGACCATCCCTTTCATAAAAACCTTATATGCCCCCGGGGCATAACTTACCACCTTTGTTCCTAGGCTATGAGGGGTCGTATCAACTCTGGAGGCATTGTTATATGTTCTTTTGGGCTATTTTCAACAAAATGACTTTCTTAAAATTGCAATCCGATGAATTTGGGAAAAAGCAGGCGTGGCGAGGGGATAGGCTTGTTGCCCTCTAATCACTTTTGACTCTTAAGAAGGGAACTAGAACTTTCAGTTTCCAATGAAACCAGCCTCCTACAAAATTCATACACCCACCCCTTCCATATGAAGTGCCTCTGGGGGAGAAAAATTATAATAAATAAATAATAAAACACTGAAGCTTTATGGCCTCTACTATAGTCAGCGTTACCCCTGATAAGGTAGATAAGATTAAACATGGCTGAATATTTTTCATTTTTTTTCTCGAACAACATGAATAGACGCAAAAACTTTACATTTTGAAAAACCTTACTTTTCAAAAAAATTGATGAAGCAATCTTCCGGTCCTCTCCATAATAACAAAATACGATTTTTTTTTGTTTTTGGTAAGAAGATGTTTTAATATTAATTATTTTGATACGCTTTATGCCATAATATGAGAGCTGAAATGAAATCTGAACTGAACTGTCTTGATGCAAAGTTTGGAAATCCCTCTGGGGAAGGGAAAACTGTTCGCCATCTCTTTATCTGTAAAAGGCCTATTTAACACCAAGTATCACTTAGTGAAGGCAGGCTTCAGCTACAAGAATATCGGACATTGATCCTAATGTGACCAGCCTTCAGGTTTTCAGTTTTATTATACTCTAAAGTGTGTTGGTCTCTACACCTATTTCTCTATTTAAAATAGAGAATCTTATCCCCCTTTTTAATTTTAATAAACTTTACCAGTCACCTGTCTATTATTTTTTTCTTTCATGTTTGATCTGATGTTCCATTTAAAATTTTACTAACGATTTAGATTCAGTCGGGTTTCATTAAAATATATTGAAATAAACAAATGTGAATTACACTTCTCTTTGCAAAAAAAAAAAAAAAACACATGGAACTTAACAATTCCTCTTAGTCGCGCGTTACAGCTCTCGCTTTACTCTTCAACGCAACCACATCTTTCATCAGAACAAACTAACCTCTAAAAAACTTCCCTCGTTCCTTCTCGACAGCACCGCTGCCTTAAATTTACGAATTAGTAGCAATCATATTAAAAGCAGAGACAATAATAGTAGTAATTAAAAAATTAAATGAAACTATTAATTGTTAATTAGCTCTATTTATTGAAAATCAATCAGATGTTTTTTGCAATTATTTTTAAAACACCAAGCAGATGACATTTCGAAGTTCCTTAAATGTTATCTTTAATCACTCCTTAAACCATTTTTGAAAAACAAGAAATACACAATTTGGTTAGTTATAACTAGCAGCATTGAGAACTCACTGCAGCCCCAAGCTATGTGGGGAAAACAGAACCATACAGCCTGCTCCTCGGCCCCATCCTGTTCAGAGCTTCACTCTTTGCTCCCTCTTAATAAGTTTTTGCTCCAGAAATTGGATATCCAAGACCTGCTGGTCACCGAATGACCCATTTACGAATTCAAAGTGACTAACTTTAGCTCAGAGAAAAATTGTATCCCAGAGAAAAATCATTGTATCTCAGAGAAAAATAAGCAAAATTATATCATAATAATATGAAAAGTGTATTTTAAAAAAAATGAAAATAGAAACTAAAACAAAAAGTTTGGTACTTGTTAATTATTTAGAACACACTCAAGAATTTTGATCTGTAGATCTGTAAAAACCGGTTTCATAGCCACAAAGACAATTGACGGGTGACAGAATGCATTGGACATACATAATTTGGGCTATATATTTGCACATGGGGGATGGGAAGGGGGTGGGTGGGGGTAAAGTATTTTGACAGCGTGAGGTTAGAAAACAGTTTTTACTTCATAATATGCAGAATAATCATAGCTAATACATTTTGCATGCAGACCCGTTATACTTTGCCCCCACCTCCCTAATGTGCAATTCTGTAGTTCAAATTATTTACGTTCAATGAATTCTGTCACCCGTCACTTATCTTTGTAGTTATGCAACCATTTTTCTCAGCTCTTACATTCAGATCAAAGTTCTTGAGTGTGTTCAGAATAATCAAAAAGTACCAATATTTTTATTTGATTGCAAAGTTGGGGTACTAAAAGGAGGTGGTATACATTAAAATTCTGTGATTAACTTTTGCCATTATTAGGGACTTAACACGTGTCGTTCTTTCAAATAAAGGTAATGTTCAGTAACAAAAGGATAGTCAAGCAGTTGTCCTGCTAAATAATTTTTACGTAGCTGCCTAAATGAAATAAATATTATTACTTAAAAAACTGTATGTTGCCATGGATAAACAAAAAGCCAAAAAGAGGAGCCGAAAAGAGGTTATTTTACATTGTGTGGACTGAAAAGTATACATCTAAAATGTTGACAAATTCATATTTACTTTGCGAACAGAAGTAACTATCACCAGGACTTACAATATTAAGTGACACTTTTCTTGAAGACAAAAAGTTGTGAAAGGATATGACGTTGAAAAAATAGGAATAGAAAAAAACTGCTAAACATATATTACATTTTTGGAAAAGAAAAACAAATTCTTATAGAGTTTAGTTACCAGCTGAAATCACACACCATCTGCCGGGTTTGTTGCAGATCTTTCAAGTGGTACCAATCATTTACAGACGACAAATTTTTCAAAAACGCCTTCATAATTTGCTCCGAACACTTATTCAATAACTTCACTAAGAAAACAAATAATCTAGGGAATCAAAGAAATACCATTGTCAGCTAAAACACTTACGTGTCACGTTCAAGATACGGCCAAAAATAATGACGAACAGAAAATAAAAAGATTTTTATCAAGAGACGTAACTAGCATTGCAGTAAATAAAACTACATTCACTAAAACAAATGAGGATATTAATGACTCGAATTTCCAAGTAATTACTATATGTTGGCTAATTTTCTACCGGATTAAAAAAAAGTCCACCCCACCAGTCGCTGGTATACTTCTCATCCTTTCTTGTGACCTCTTCCTACCCCAACCAAGAATTCTCAGCTTTACATTTGGTTTCCAGTCTACTTTCTGCTCATCAATCACAGTCTTTTATATCTTACTTTGAAAAACATAAAAACGGATACTTTGGATAACTATCTTTTTCTCTCTCCTCCTTTGTTTCGCCCTTCCACTAGTTGTTTCGTTCCTTGTTTTCAACCAACTTGTTAGCAACAACCAAATTGTTTTCAACCAACTTGTTAGCAACTGCTGTTGGCGATTGATTTTATATTCCGCTTACTTAGTTTTTACATGGAGTCGTTATTGTTTTGATTTTAGATTCATTTTTTTTTAAATTGGTATGGTTTAAATGCTTTCTTTTTTCAACGATGTGGACACTATAATGTACACAGGCAAAATATTCCTTTGTTTGTCCTTCTTCTTCTTTGTCTTCTTTCTGGCTATAGACCATTTTGTTTCTTCACGACTTGCTTCTTTGATTTTACACAATAAAAGAACACCCACATGTATTTCTCGCATGGAGCCATTTCATAGATTAACAGTTGCATTTTCTTTTTCAGATCTCCTGGGTTGACCTTCTTTTTTTCGCAACAACTGAGTTTTGTATCAGGCTGCTTGGAAAAGATGCATTTTCAAAATACCCAAAACAACAAGCATTGTTTAAGAAAATCAAGGAAATGCCCCAGATTGCTGCTTACCTCATCAAAAGAAAAGATACAATGATGTAAATCTGATAATTTACTATAAAAATGAAATAAAAGGTGTCATATTCTTCCCTTTACTTTCTTATTTAGACAATCTTACAAGCGTACTCTCCTTCTAAACTAGCTGTAAAAGCTGAAAAATATTTATTGAAAGCGCACTCCCCTTCTAAACTAGCTGCAAAAACCTAGCTATATTCAAGCCCAGCTTCATTAAATATTTTTTCATACTCTTTTAACATATTCTAGGTTCCATTGGTTGACAACAATTTTGGAATTTCTACATTCTTCCATCTTTTTACCCACACGGCCTGACATTCTTTACAATGTGGGCACTACATTTGTTGTGCAAACTTTCTAATAACTTTATACTATTCTGCCAAGACCTATTATATACGTAAAATTTTCCTTTTAGTTAAGAATGAACCTCTTCTAACCTCTAAACGCTATTCCAATGCTCTGGTAGAATCTTAAATCTGCAAGGCCTTGTGAAAAACAAACTAGTATTTGAAGGGACTAAAGTAGATTTCACGGATATTGGAATTCGAAAAGCTAGTATTTACGTCCAGCCGCAAAGAGAGAAGAGGTACAATGATGTAAACCTGATAATTTACAAGTAAATGAAATAAAAAGTGTTATATTTTTTCTTTACTTTTAATTAAGCAGTCATTTGCAGACGTATTCTTCTGTTAAACGAGCTGCAATAGCTCAAAATTGCTACTCCATGCAAATCACCATAAATCATTAAGTATTCTTTCATAGGTTGTTTTACCTTAGACTAGGTTTTATTAGTTTCTAGGCAAAAATTTTTTAATTTCACAATCTTCCACCTTCGTATTGACACAGTTTGACATTTTTTACAATGAGGGCGCAACATTTTTCTCGCAAACTTCCTAAAAGCATGGCCGTCTTTTGACATAATCTAGCATATACTAAAAAATTAAATTTTAAGATTTTCTAATCTCTAAATGCTAATCCAATGTTATGGTAGAATTTTATATCTACTAGGCTTTGTGAAAAACGAAAGCTATTCCGAAAGCTAGTATCCAAAATCTAGTATATTCCGAAAGCTAGTATCTACATCCAACAGCAAAGAGATAAGAGATAGAATGATGTAAACCAGATAATGTGCAATAAAATGAAGTAAAGGTGTCATGTTCTTCTCTTTACTCTCTTAATTAGGTAATCTTAAAAAAGCACTCCCCTTCCAAACTAGCTGGAAAACCTCACCGGTACAGCTTAAATATTCTGTTTAAGTTCCTAATTATTCTATCGTAGGTTTCTTTAATTTACCATAGGTTTCATGGGTTTCTAGGCAAAAATTTTTGAATTTTCACATTCTTTCATTTTTTACCCACACAGATGGATGAAACATTTTTGATGCACTTTTTAAAATCTCAGTAGTTTTTCAAAAATCTCAGTAGTCTTCTGTCGAAACCATGCATATAAACAAATTTTTGATTTTAAGTTAAATTTGTACCTCTTCTAATCTCTATGCAGTAAGTCCAATGTTCTGTTTAAAAATTCTATATCTACTAGGCATTGCGAAAAACGACCTATCAAATAAAGTAATTAAAGTAGATTTCACGGATGATGGAATTGCAAAAGCTAGTATCTACGGGCAGCAGCGGACAGAGTGGTAAGGATTAGACGGGAAGAGGACGGCATACAGAAATGGAAAACCCTGGTTACAAAATACCAGTGACCAGTATCTATTGTAGGAAAGGCATCTAGGTGTTATAATCGGGGTATTGTTTAATCAGTAGTTTCTGAGCGAATAACTAAACACAGTGTTAGGCTCACGTTTGAAGACAATCAGAAATAATATTCAATTCAATTATTCATTACCCACAACTACAATAGAACAAGTAGTAAAAGTGGAGTATAAACAGAACAAAAAAAGAACATCAACAAAACACTAGCAATTAATTTCTACTAAGAAAAAACTGAAAAAGACCACGGTCAGTGCCAATTTTACAAAATGCATCTACAGAAAGCTTTTTGTGTACGTCACCGAGCTTTTGAGTTACATCTGTAACATATAATTTTTAAACTAGAATAGAATATCGATCAGTTTTAACTTCATTCAGCATGTTTTAGCGAATAGATTTATAGTTTCTGTCATTTCTTTTAGTTTGAGCACCATCTATTTCAATAGTTTATTCTCACGTTGCTGATTATGGGTATCTTGGCATGCCCGGGGCCACTGGATGTTGGCGAGAAATTCAACCGAAAAACATCCCCAATCTTCAATGGACGGCTTTTGACCATCTCTATAAAATAAGATAATTTGTCTTTAGAAAATAAACGGTCTTTTTGATCATGAATCAACTAAAATGTGAATGACATTTGCGAGCCATGTAACAACAGCACGCATATCTTGACTGAGTTTACTTTTGTCTCTCCTAAGTACAGACCCAAGTGCCCTAAATGGGCTGGGGAGTCTTAGCCAAAAAGCAATGAAGGTATTTGGCAACTCCTTATCCACTAGTATATCCTTCTTATACAAGGAGATAATAATCCAAACTACAGCAATACTTGAGTCCAAAATTTCTTAATAAGAGCTAATTCAAAACAATATAGATGCTCTTTGGCAAATAAGGGCCATATAAATATTTTAAGGTTAAGGTCATATAGATCTTATGGTAGAGGCGCCACCGTGCTGGGTAAAGAATGTAAAGCCTCGAAACCCGTTAAGGCCGGTGGTATTCTTCTGATGAGCCCTAAATGGAAGGTTTTACTTGGAAATATTTTGCTAGATTTAAGGTGCTTTTGCGGGTAATTTTACAACGACTTACATTTATTGATGACAACTTTGCATGGATTTGGACTTTTCTATTTGGTTGATGGTTTGGGTATACTGTTTGGTCCTAGGTAGTTGGATGGATGTGTAAGGTGAGAGCCTCGTTCAAGTGCACATTTGTCTCAATTGCTGGATTAGGACGCCAGTTTTTTTTTTTTTTTTTTTTTTTTT
>JAQQPU010021245.1:0-14854 GCA_029168905.1 Artemia sp. Kazakhstan ARC1039 | reverse complement strand
AAACAGAAAAAATGTAAAGATCCTGTCAGACCTCGACAAGTTATGCCTCAAAAATATAAGAAAATATTAGCAATATTTCGTTTGGTAGGAGGTCCAAAATCTATTATAGTATGCGTAATCATGTAACCACTAGTTGCAAAGCCTGACTGATGACCAGCACAAAAAAAAGAAAACAATTTCTGTAGATTTTATTATTTTTCGAGGATTCCAGAATATAGTTTTTTCCCGCCTCCTCCCGACACAGTCGCTTTGATTGCGTTAAGGTGCGACCCTGAGAGTGGAATTTAGATATTCTACCTACTGAGCTAGCTGGACTTGTTGGTTTGTTTTACATCGTTGGTGTATTTACGTCTAAAAATAAACAGGCTTTCTCTAGAGTTACAGAAATAGGCAGATAATATCCTCTGAGAATAGCGAAAATGTCCTGCTTTTTTATGCAAAAATCACGAACAGTAGCTGTATAGATGGCTTCGAAATTCTGCTTTTGAATGAAGAAACATGGTGAAGGACATCGTGGGTCTAAAAACCTCATATCTTGAATATTTGTGTTAATTTTTGTGAATTATTTTTTTGATCTCTGTAGAGAATTAAAAAAAAATGGTGGTAGGGGGTCTGTATTGCCCTTGGGTAGAAAAACAAATCCATGCCTGATAACTTAAGGAATTGCGGTTTGCTTCTGTCGGTCGGAAGGTGCTCAAGGAATAGTGACCTTCGAGGTATGGATAGCAAAGGAACTGACACGGTTTTGTGCTGCTTTGTTGGCCTCTGCCCGCTTTGTGCTGCTTTTTGTTTTATTTTTTGAGGGTATGTTCAACATTAAATGCTCACAAAATTTGTCTAGTTTTCGGGGTTTGCTTACATCCCCTGTCCAATCTTCTAGTTGTGCCATTGGCCGTCAATCGTTGACAATTTTTCTTTCTCACTTTTCCCAGTCGTTCGTATTGACTAAAAAAAAATTTGACCAAGAAAGACAACAAAAAATCTCCTAAGTAAGCCTACGATTTCAAGTGTCATAAATACCCACTTAGACAGTAAACAATTCTGTAACCATTGCCATATTGATGTATCAGAGAATTAAAAGGAGAAATAAATTTATATATTCTTCAAGAAACGTTGACACTAACTCTAGCCTCGCAAAAAAAAACAAAATTATTGCTATAGGCAATATTGATGAATTGCATCAATGACAAATTTTAATTGCCGTTATGTCCAATTCTACCAGGAAATTTCCGTAGTTGTCCGATAACTGTTGAATTCTTTCAACTCGACGAATATCCTTGACAAAACAACTGAATTTGCTATAATTGGCAACTAAATTGCCGTGACAAGTGAACATTGCTCTTGCGTAAACATTTGTGCGAAGTTAGACGAACCTATCTGTGTGAAGTGTGGGACTGAATTATCCGATTTATGAATGTAATTCTTCGAGGAATTCGATTTCTATGCTGCCTCGATGACTTGAGTTTTTTTTTATTCCATCTTTGACTCCTCCTGAAGTTATCAAATCTACTCAGATGCTGGCTTCTTTCATTTTCAAATAATAAAATTATGATTCTGACTTTTCGAGCTTGAGCTTGTCGAGCTTGAACTCCTACTTTTCATAGCACTCAAACTTTTGAACAGCTGTAACAAACTTTATATGCTGTATATGGAATGTCAAACTGAAGATGCTACAGGTACCGGGCCAGATACCCACCAGGCTGGTTATTTCAAGCCTCCGCTATTAAGAATTGGATTGCAAAGAGTAGTTTTCATTGCGTTTACGATCTTTAAACTTTTGTTTTTTGGGGAAAAGGGGGGGAGGAAGGTACCTAGGTTAGGTTACGCATTTAATATATGGTATGCTTTTGGGGTTGTTTAGAATCAGCATTATAAGCCCATTCTTTTGATGCATTTATTGACATCAAAATTCCGTTTTTAAAAGTTTCGATTACTATTGAGCCGTATAGCTTGTTTTGTTTTATTGTTTGTACTTTGCACTTTGTACCTCTGAGTGTTTACCCGTGTTTGCGTTACGTCAAGACATTGGAAAATCATAATTGTTTTAATCCAGCACATGTGACAATACTGAAGAAAAACTTGTATGTCTCAAGTTTTAGTTACCGGAGTTAGATTCTGAATCTAAAAGATTACCAAAAACAGACGATTTGCTTATGGAAAATATTAGGATGTGCGGCCGTATTGGCCAGTTAGGCCAATAAGTTAGCCTAACCGTGCCTCCTCCTGATTTAAATTTTTCTCTTCTTTTGTAAGGGCAGATAAATCGCAGCTTTAAGTAAATTGTCGTAAATTTTCAGTGAGGCGTTGAAATTATGAAGTACGTGAAAGAAAGCTTTCAGGGCTACAGTCAGCGATTCGTTTTGGGTATTCTTGCACGTTTTAAATTTGAATGTTATTCTTTACTAAAATAAAATACAGTTTGTTTAGTAATGGTTAATAGAAATGAACTCAATAAATGGCGTAAAAGTTACTTGAGATGAGTTCTAAGCAGCTACTTGGCTGGTTTTGAGGAGCCAGATTCTGGATCAAACTCTTAATTATCGCTGGAAATTTGAGGAACCCTGATCTACTTAAAGATGAGCTATAAGCACTGTTTATATATTTCATTGTAAAGTTATTCCGAATCTCTTTTGTTATCTTCTTAAAAAGAAGTTTTTTCGAATAAAAGAGAAGTTACATTCAAACATAAAAAGAAAGTAAATTATTCCTTAATGTGAGGGCCCACTAGCGTTTCAATGAAAGCATTTTTTGTAGCAAATAATAATAATAATAATATAAGTGTTTTTAAAAGCCAGTGGCCATATACACAAAACACTGAACAAAAACAAAAGAATCCACGCAATAACAATCAACAAATTTAAGTTGCTGCTTTCCTTACTTCCAATCCTCTCTCGAAAAAGCAACCTAGAGCAATAATTAGGTCACGCGAGGTAGTCCTCAAAATACCAGGAAGCAGCGGTACCTCCCCTCGAAAAAATTAAGTATCAAAATCCCCAAACTTTGGCATATGCTAAAAAAATGGTCCAGCCCATCACCCAACTCCGCACAGAGGGGGCAAGTACACCCGCCTCCCGATCCGTCATCAGCACATGACTCCCAATATCTTTTACGCAGTGGTATACAATTTGCTCGTGCCTGCAACCAACACTTAAGGGCTCTCCACGGTAGGTTCAGTTGTCTCCACGGTAGGTTCAGTGGTAGGTTCGGTAGGTCACGGTAGGCTCTCCCCTCCTCAACGCCTCGCTCTTTACGCTAAAGTTTGACTCTGTCTCACAACTTTATTTTTTAAAACAATAAAAAACTTTAGCGTAAAGAGCGAGGCGTTGAGGAGGGGAAAGCCCCTTCCATATACGGAATAATTTCTGTTCGTTTTAAGTTTTAATGTCGCTCCTTACTTTCAGTTTAAAATTTTTTTTTTTTATTTAATTTCTGATCGTTTTTTAGTTAATGCAGCTTTTATTTTGGCTCACCGTCATTGAATAAGAAAACAAAATTTGCATAAAAATTTTACTTTTCTTTTGCTAAATGGCTTTCTCTAAATTTGGTTCTGACGTAATTTACAAATTAACTTACGTAACGAACTTCTATATTCGTATATTTTTCTTCTGGCAAAAAATACAAAGTTGCAGATTTTTACAGACATGAGCTTGAAATCTATGTAAAAGGGTTTTCTGGTACGCTGAATCTGACGGTGTGATTCTCATTAAAATTCTTTCACTTGTAGGGGACGTTTCCCCCCTCTTTAAAAAATCAGGTAAATTTTTTCAGGCTCGTAGCCTTTGAGGAGTAATACTAAACCTAATAAAATTTATATATTTAGAATCAGCATTATAAGCCCATTCTTTTGATGCATTTATTGACATCAAAATTCCGTTTTTAAAAGTTTCGATTACTATTGAGCCGTATAGCTTGTTTTGTTTTATTGTTTTTTTTATTACGTATATGTTATTAGGTATATGAGGGGGTTCTCCACTTAGTCAATACCACGCTCTTTACGTTAAGAGTTAAAAAATTTTTAATTCACAAACCCCTGAATCACAAAGGCCGTTTAATTAGAATAGATAGCTCTTTTGAAAGCACAAAAAAAGAACTGTAGCGTAAAGAGCGAGGTATTGACTTGGAGGAGAACCCCCTCATATACGTAAAAATTTCTGGTCGTTTTAAGTTCTAATGTTGCTTCTTACTTTCAGTTGAAAAAATTTGTTTTTTTTTATTTAATTTCTGATCGTTTTTTAAATAATGCTTGGAAATCCGGCGCCCCCTTCATACAAATGTCCCTTACCCCAAACAAACATCCTCCACGGAAATATTATCCCGAGTAACTCCCTCCTCCAGCCCCCCCCACCAGAAAAAATCCTTCCTGAAAATGTCTGTATACTTCCCAATAACCAATACAATATGTAGGCAATGGGCGAAGTTCATAGCTTGAAGCCCTTCCCCTGGGAACTGTGGAGGATTAAGTCATCCTAAAAGACATATTTATTACATTTTCGACCATTCTGAACAAAATGGCTATCTCAAAATTTTAATTGGGTGACTTTGGGAAAAAAATGAGCGTGGGAGGGGGCCTAGTTGCCCTCCATTTTTTTGGTCACTTAAAAAGGGCACTAGAACTTTTAATTTCCGTTCCAATGAACCCTCCCACGATATTCTAGGACCACTGGGTTGATACGATCACCCCTGGGAAAAAGAAAAAAAAAACAAACAAATAAACGCGCATCCGTGATCTTTCTTCTGGCAAAAAAAATGGAAAATTCCACATTTTTGTAGATAGGAGCTTGAAACCTCTACAGTAGGGTTCTCTGATACGCTGAATATGATGATGTGATTTTCATTAAGGTTATATAACTTTTATGGGTCTTTCCCCCTTTTTTTGAAAATCAGCCAAATATTCTCAGGCGCGTAACTTTTGATGTGTAAGATTAAACTTGATTAAACTTATATATTTGAAATCATAATTAAAATCTGATTCTTTTGATGTATCTATTGGTATCAAAATTCCGTTTTTTAGAGTTTCGGTTACCATTGAGCCGGGTCGCTCCTTACTTACAGTTCGTTACCACGAACTGTTTGATTTTACGTAGTTCACTGTTAAATACAGTTTATTAGAGGTTTCTTGCAGACTTGGGGAGGGGGGAATCAAACTGGACCCTATACAAGATAGAAATCCAATATGATCCTGGATATTTACTTGTAACCGTTTCCTCAATACGTTGCCTCTATTCTAGTGGTACTTTCACACTACGCCGTAGAACCTTTCAAACTTATGTTCCGTTATGTATTCTTATGGATCAAACAAAATTTATACACATTTTTTGCAGGTTTTGGGAGCCTTAAAAAAAACAAAAAAAAAACATAAATATCATACAGCTTACTGTTTGAGATACGGTCAGTCAGTCGGGTACCCAGAACAATCCCTACGCAATATTTTGGGACAATATCTAGCAAATCCTGATCCGCTTTTGGGAGTGCCCACGCTCCAAAACAATGCTTGACCACTATCATCAGTGTAGCTTCCAACATTCTAATCTTGGTGTGCCGACTTAACTTCCTATTCTTCCGAACTTTTATTAACTTTTAAAAAACGTCCTGGGCCTCGGCTATTCTACTTTTAACATCTTAACTGTACCCACCGTCTTTACTAATAATACTACCTATAGATAAGAAATAAGATTGCCGTAGTTTACTACACTTCCAGAGTCTAAATTCTAGTTACAAGTATCATGCACGTGCTTAGGATTTTTTGGGGGTGGGGCGGGGTACAATAATAGAAAATAATTTTTACTTCATAATTTGAAACAGAATTGCTCAGAAATGTGAGTTAATTTGAGATTTCAGGGGACGGTCTCGAGTCGTTCCTGACATGCATTCAACTTATCCTCGTCAATAGGTAAATAACTGAGGTTATCAGTTTCTTGTTCTTTTTCTACTAGGAATGTGGTTGAGTATTAACAGTTTGCCATCATAATACCAATTTTTGTCCCAGCTTTATTTTGAACCTTTTTTTTATTCATCCTGGTAATTTGAGTGTTTTAGTTGAGCTGACATGCTGACGGTAATCCTTGTGTTTTCATTCGTATAGCCTTATTTTGTTTTATATGTTTAAATTTCCATTAGTAGTTTAACCACTTATGTATTTTCTGATCGACATGGGCATTAGATGAGGATGAGATATACATTTATTAAAAAAGAAAACAAACACTATTTGTTTTTTGCCTGCCAAGAAGGGCAATAAGCTTGAAAGGGCAAGCGAGGTTATCACTCTCAGCTAATTAAAACAACATTCATACCGAGCTACTCAACACACAAGAAACTCATCTGATGAAGGGATAAACGAAAAAAAAGAGAGAAAGAGGAAAAGACAAGAAGTAAATAAAAAAAAACGGGAAATACCTTAAATAGAATGACAATCTGGAGTGGGCCTGACATCAAATTCACTAACGAGATAAAAGAAACTTCTTTGCTCGTGACTTGAAAGCCGGAAGACCAGGCGCATTTTTCACACACTCGGGCAATATATTCCAAACATGGGGACCATAATGACGAATCACAAAAGATGCCCCAGTGGTGCTCCTAAACTCATGAGTTAAGTTATCAGCTTTTCTTGTATTATGATCATGACGGTCTCTATTAAAAGTAAAAAGATTTTCAAAATGTTTTTCATTTTATGTTTGATTAATACCGTCTTTTCAATGGAGGGCGGAGTGGAATTTTTTACCGTATATCCGGAACAAGACCAAATTTTTGTTGTTGTTTGACACATTTCATCCGGATTGGCGGATTTTCTTCCTCCTAAAGTTGCCATTGCCAGTTTTCTACCTTTTTTATTCCTTTTTTGACCTTACTAATTATCGTGGGCACTGGCAAGGGGGGCTGGGGGGCCTAGTCCCCCTAGAAATTTGGGACTATAAAGTAATAGTAATTATAAGGAAACCAAAGGAAAGAGAGCAGAATAGGGGAAAACCATGGGAAAAATGTTTGTTGCCCGCTTGTTGGCTGTCTGCCAATAGATTTTAACCCATAATAAGCAAAATATGAGTTCTAATTTGTGACTGAGTAACCCTTAACCAGTTTTCCACAAACATTTTTCCTATATGATTTGGTTGGAGCAAAAAAAAAAAAAAAAAAAAAATCAAATTCTTCATAGTAATGAATGATAAGTAAATAAAGTTCTTTGTCGATAACGAAAGTATAAGAGCCTAACAATTGATAAAATTCAGTCAAAGAATCAGCTTTTTATGGTGATCCTAAATATGTGTCTGTTTGTTAGTAATTAGTGCAGTTATTAGAACACAAGAACGTTCGTATAATTATAGAAAACACAAGGAAAAAACTTAATAAGGGGCAATTTTGGTAAGAATATGCCGTCGACTTTTGCTTGAATTGCAAGAGTACCCATGAGCTGATATATGAAGCCACTATAATCAGAAATGTTTCCCCTGAACAAAATTCTGGGAATTTCTGTACTTTTGCCCTGAATGAATACGTTTTTTTGGTTTATTATCAATTTTTTTCCGGGAGTGACTGTATTTATCTAGTTGTCACTTTGAAAAAATTTAATTTTTTACCGTTATGAAGTATAAAGGTGTCAAAAATATTGGCCTTTGGTATTCAAAATTAAATTAGAAATATTGAATTACAAATTTGTATTTGATTTTCTTAATCTTATTTTTTATGTTTCACTTTGAACAAACTACTTTGATAATGTGTTACTTTTTATAAACACTGAGTCTAAAGGCATTAAATATTTTGGAGTTTGATAACCAAGTTCAAAATTGTCGATATTGTTAAAAAATATCCATCCAATGCTTTGGCATCAAACAGTTCGTGGTAACGAACTGCAAATAAGGAGCGACTCGGCTCAATAGTAACCGAACTCTAAAACACGGGATTTTGATACCAATAGATACATCAAAAGAATCAAATTTTAATGCTGATTTCAAATATATAAGTTTCATCCTACCCATCAAAAGTTTAGTCCTGTTTAGTCTTACCCATCAAAAGTTACGCGCCTGAGAAAATTTGGTTCATTTTTGAAAAAAGGGGGAAAGACCCCCTAAAAGTTATAGAACCTTGATGAAAATCACACCATCAGATTCAGCGTATCAGAGAACCCTACTGTAGAGGTTTCAAGCTCATCTACAAAAATGTGGAATTTTGTATTTTTTGCCAGAAGAAAGATCACAGATGCGTATTTATTTGTTTTTTGTTTGTTTGTTTTTTTTCCCAGGGGTGATCGTATCGACCCAGTTGTCCTAGAACATCGTGGGAGGGCTCGTTGGAACGAAAAGAAAGTTCTAGTGCCTTTTTTAAGTGACCAAAAAAAATGGAGGGTACCTAGGCCCCCTTCCACGCTCATTTTTTCCCAAAGTCACCCTATCAAAATTTTGAGATAGCCATTTTGTTCAGCATGGTCGAAAATACGATAACTATGTCTTGTAGGATGACTTAATCCCCCGAGGTCCCCGGGGGGAGGGCTGAAAGTTATGAACTTTACCCAATGTTAACATATAGTATTGGTTATTGGGAAGTATACAGACGTTTTCAGGGGGATTTTTTCTGGTAGTGGAGGGGGGGGGGATGGGTCGGGGGTTATGTGGGAGGATCTCTACACGGAGAAAGTTTTCATGCGGGAAGGGAAATTGCTATGAAGGGGCGCCGGATTTCCCAGCATTATTTGAAAAAAAGATCAGAAATCAAACAAAAAAAACAGTTTTTCGACTGAAAGTAAGGAGCAACATTAAAACTTAAAACGAACAGAAAATATTACATATATGATTGGGTTCGCCCCCTAGTCATTACCTCGCTGTTTAAGCCAAAGATATTTTAGTACTTTCATAAGAGCTATTTATTCTAATTAACGGCCTTTGTGATTAAGGGGTCATTTTTAAAGAGTTGGAAAAAAAATCGAATTTTTGAGCGAGGTATTGACTAGGGGGAAAGCCATTAAATATATATGAATATAGAAATTCGTTACGTAAGTTAATCGTTAGTTACGTATATTTATTACTAATAAAAACTTTCGTAAATAAAATTAAACAACGTTCGAGAAAGCCATTTAACCAAATAAAAGTAAAATCAATATGCGAATTTGGTGTTGATTATTCATGTACGGTGAGCCAAAATCAAAACCTGCATTTATTCAAAAATGTTTAAAAATTAAATAAAAAAAGCAAGTTTTTTAACTGAAAGAAAGGAGCGACGTTAAAACTTAAAACGAACAGAAATTATTCAGTATATGAAAGGGGCTGTCCCCTCCTCAACGCCTCGCTCTTTACGCTAAAGTTTGACTTTCTCACAACTTTATCTTTTAAACAATAAAAAACTTTAGCGTAAAGAGCGAGGCGTTGAGGTGGGGACAGCCCTTTCATATACGGAATAATTTCTGTTCGTTTTAATTTTTAACGTCGCTCCTTACCTTCAGTTAAAAAAACTTGTTTTTTTTATTATTTAATTGCTCAACAGAACTAAATGCTGGGTGTTTATATCTTAGTTTGTTGTAAGTAGGCTATTGTTTTGTGTATTTTTTGTAAATACTTACTTTTTTCATTTTTGTATAGTTTTACTTTAATTGACATACTTTTTCCATTTCCTTTAGAAAATTGTTTGTCTCTAAGCATAATTAAATAAAGAAAAGACAAAATAAGTTTTTTTCAGCTGAAAGTAAGGAGTAGCATTAAAATTAAAAAAAATTGAAATTATCACGTATATGACGGGAGTTACCCCCTCCTCAACACCTCATTCATCACGCTACAGTTTTTTGGCACTTTAAAAAAACTTACTTATTGTTCTAATTAAACAACTCTTGTGTTTCATGAGTCGTTTTTAAAGAATCGGGACAAGATTTAAACTTTAGCGCAAAGAGCGAGATCTTACGGAGGGGTAACCCCCTTCATATACGTAATAATTTCTGTTCGTTTTAAGTTTTAATGTTGCTCCTTACTTTCAGTTGAAAAAACTTGCTTTATTTCTGATCTTTATTTAAATAACGCCAGGATACTTGGCTCCATCTCCACGGAAAAATCCGCCTCCCCATATAAATATCCTCTGGACAATTCAATCCTGGTGAAAATTTACACCGGACAATTACCCTTAACATCTCCACATATAAAATGGAATCGATAAAGAGAAAGCAAGACATATAAATAAATTTCATATATGAATTCTGGAAAATTCACCCATTTTAAAATTTCCTCTAAAAATTTCACCCTCTGGAAACTATCCTCTCCATTGAAAATTCTCCCAGCAGAAAATTCGTCTTCCCCTCCCCACCCGAAAAATGTATGCATACTTCCCAATAGCAAATAAAACAATGGGTGAATTTTATAACCTTTCTCCAGGGGCTGTAGAGGGTTATTTTATCTCCAAAGAGATAGTTATTGGGCTTTTTAACTATGCTGAACAAAAAGCTATCTCAGAATTTTGATCGGACGATTTTGGAAAACAAAGTGGCACGGGAGGGGGCCTAGTTGTCCTCCAATTTTTTGGTCACTTAAAACAGGCACTAGAATATTTCCTTTCCGTTAGAATGAGTCCTCTCCTGACTTTCCAGGCTCACTGGGTCTCTACGATCACCCCTGGGGAAAAAACACGAACTGTTTGATTACCCATCAAAATCCAAAAAGAGATCATTGAAATATTGATCGTTTTTTCTGCGTTACCAAAACTACTGTATCATAAAACTTTACAGTTTCATAAAATGTAATTCAACAAACAGATAAGATTTTTCAACTAAAATAAGGAGCAAGTTTAAAAATTAAAACAAATATAAATTACTCTGTATATAAGGGGGAATGCCCCCTTCTTGACACCTTACTCATTAAAAATATTTTTAGTGCTTTGAAATTTTTTTTCCAATTGCAAATTTCCTTACAAAAACTTGGAAAAAGCCAAACTTCAGAGTAAAGAGTTAGGATCTAAGGTGGAGATATCCCCCTTCATACAAAGAATAATCTGTTCAAATAGGTTTCAAATCTTTTCCTTTGTTTCAGTCGAAAAGCTCTTTTTATTTGATTTCTGATTGTTTTCCAAATCATACCCAGGCCTAACCAAGATATAATTTGAGGTACCGGTCCCTTAAAAATCCCTGGTCAATTGCTTTTAAAATGTGTAGATCAATTATTATACGTTGATTAGTACCGACCTACGTTTAAATTTGTAATTTCAATTTTGGATAAAATTTGACTATTCTTAAGAAATTAGCGATGAATAGTAATTTAGGTGAAAAGTCCTTGTTAATATTACTACTAACGAATTTTGTTTGGATGAAAAGGAGTATTATTGTTTGTATGGATGGAAATTCTGTGAGACTTTTGATCTTCTACATACCTGAAGCCATCACAGCCTCTACAATAAAATTGTCTTATCGATAAATACATTACATTATTTTTTTAAATGCATTGAAGCGCTTTATGTAAATAGAAAAATATTACCATTTAAAATTGCTGAAAACTAAGTTTCTAGCAGTATTTGCCACCCAAAGAAAATTTCAAGGCGGGGCTGATGATGACATGCCTCGGCTTTTCCACCTCTTTCCTGGTAGATATGGGAATGTAGAATATTAGCTGTATAGAAAAATATTATAATTAATTCCTACTCCCCCTCCCTCTTTCAACGTTTATCTGAAGCCTCATGAGGAGTAAGCAGTTTGTCCATTAAAATATACTTTTGTAGGAATCTACCCTACCCCCACCTAGACAATGAATCACCCCCCCCCCCCCCCTCATTATAGCTGATACGCAATTACAAATCACCAAACATAGCCTAATTTTACTACAAATAAAGCGAATCAACTTGGTTAAATCCAGCACTACCGCCGTGTGGCATTACTTCTTTTGCAACTGGGAAGCCTAAAATATAGTTATTGATATTTATAAATTAATTAGCTTCTCAGTATATTAAATTGATTGCAAATTCGTCCTCTTCGGGGTAAAGTCGTAGTTTGGTGCCCAAAACCGCCTAAACTGTCACCCAACTACCCCTGCTATTTTGGCGTCTGCCCCCCCCGCCCCTGGAAAATTTTCTGCCGGCGCCCTTGCTAGTTATTTGAGCGTTTTAAATGAAGATTTCTTGAAGTATTTTGTGGAGCTTTTATACTGCTACTTAAAAACTGACTTACGGACATTCAATGTGTAAACTGTTTCTTATCCGTGACTTAATTTTAGCTGACCTCTTACAAACGTGTTTTTCACACTTAAACTTTAGTTTCATTGCTACCTAATTCTTGTTCTGATATGCTTAAATGGTGAAGTAAGTGATTTTATAAGTTGGATTTGTTATAGTATAATGCAAAAGTATAAGTTTTCATGACAACTTAATATTTAAGAGAAGAGATACAACTAGACGCATGTCCCTGACAGTGGCGGATCCAGGGGAGGGGCGAGGAGGGCGCCCCCCCTAACGTAGTCTAAAGTAATGTATTTTACTTAATTAACGCAAATTTGCGTTTAATAAACTTGCTCCTAGCGCAAGTTTATCAGATCAACCTAAATTGTGGGGCCCCCCCCCCCCCCTAAAAAAAATCCTGGATCCGCCCCTGGTCCCTGATTGTTTCTCTGGTACATGGATTAGGCCCTTTTTTAATGAAAGATTATATTTGACAAGACAGAAGAAACGTACATTCAAAAATCATGCTCAACAAAAGACTAATTGCAGTAATCCAAAACATTTTAGAAAGCTTGAAATTTTGTCTCATCGTTTTGAAAAATTTCTTTAGAAAAAAAAAGAATAGTTGAAATTTTTAGAATTCGCTGGTTCAGTGCAACGCTGAGCCTTTTCAACGTCACTGCTACGAATTCTTAAGGGCGTTTTTTAGCTGCAGCTTCGCTCATGGCACCTTTTGGATTATAAAAAACTATCCGTCTTACGCCAATACAAGTGTCTGACAGAGGATGACAAAAATTTTGCCAACCGAAAACGACCAAGTGATGTTGTTATAAAAACCCTGGCTGGCTGTGCCTGGTATATAGGCTCGCAATGTCGAGAATTAGGGTGTTCTTCTGGATATTTTGCCTATGATAGCAAAAAAGAAGAAGAAATAAATGGCTTAGAATAACTGTGTATTCTCAGTCAGCCTCTCTCTTATACTGTATATATCCTCTGCCTTCATAATTTAATTGCCACTGGCCAAAACTGTGAATCCAAAATTTTGAGCTCTAAGCCAGAACTTTTTCAGAGGTCAAGTTGTAAGTGTTGTTAAGACAGGCTATGTTAGACCATTTTTGATAATCCTTTAGCTGTAATTAAGCTCTTAGATGTATTAGAAGCGTTCTTTTAATTCTGGTAAAAATCTGAGGATCAATTTTGTACATTCCCTATCGTAACCAGATAAAATGATTATGGTGGCATTCCTCTAAATTTCAACTCAACTAAATCATAAGATGATTTAGAAATTCAACTAAACATGTCTATCTAATTTTTATTTTTACTGCCTGAATTCGACTTTAGTAAAGGAATAAAGTGTTAGTTTGCTTGCTCCAAGATCAGGTTTGTCATCAAGAAACGCAAATAACTGTCGTGGTCCGAATAAACAGGCACCGCTACTGGGATCATGGGTCTCGAATCGAAGGCTTCCCTACGATGTTTGGTGCTGGATTCCTACGACCTCCAGAAGAGGGGTTGATAACGGACCATGATTATTTGTTTCATTGAAGATGAGAGAAGAGTCCTAAAATCATCCCTAAACTACCTATCTACTTTGGTTAAGGATCGTTTGACGTTGAGGTCTACGGTTGCTGCACTTTACGTTACTAGACGTTGTAGGAACTATGTTTAAACAATTAGATGAAATTTAAAACTTTTTTGTTCCTATTCTGAATGCTCGCTTTATTAATTTGTTTTCATCACTTATTCTTTATCCTTTTTTAGGATCCTTGTGACTATGTTCGTCTCTGCTTTTTGGCATGGTTTATACCCTGGTTATTATTTAGCCCTTTGCTCAGCTGCGGTGGCTGTATTCTGTGAGGACGTCTTTATTAAAAAGTTAAAAAGCAGGGTAAGTATTCCTATTTCATCATGAATTTTTCACGTCTTCCATTAGATGAGTCAAAATTGATTGTAACCGTTAGAAGAATATGCTCCTTTTACCAGAGCAGTGGACTACCGTTTTTGAGTATTCTAATCCTGTAGAGTCCTTTCTGAGCATCTTAAGTACAAGCGCTAATTTTTCTCAAGATCATTATGAAAAGAATGAGTTTCTGTGCAAAAGCTTGCTTTAGCCCTTTTTACAAATTCCTATTTCATGAATCTGAAGGATACTTTTATGTTACCCGAAATATCGCGTTGTTTCGATTGCAAAAAGCAAATAAATAAAGTTATTGGTAAACTGTACCTTTAAAGAGTATTGAGTAATATGTTTAAGGAGAGCAAATGATAAAAGTTGCTTATTTTATCCTCAACAATTACCCTCTTTTTTATCCTTAGAAATTGATGATATAAAAAGACTATGTTTTTTGTAAACATTCACAATCAATTTCGATCTAATCGTGCATTTCCTTTGGTTTATTCAGTCTTTTGTATAACAGAGCCACTCTCTTTTAAATTCTTGATACCAGGTACCTGGGTATCTTAAAATATTCAGTAACTCAAGACAGTATCAGGGGTTGGTACGGGTTTGACCCCCTGCCCTCCCGAAATTTGTGTCTGACTCATAAAAAGGTAAAAAAAAAAGATGCATATAAACACATTTTTGATGCGTTTTTAAATTTTTTGTAGACCCCCCCCCCCCGAGCAAAAATTGTGAATACACCCTAGCAGTAACCTTATGTATTTGGGATTCTCCCGAAATTCTAGTTCTAAATTAACAGAAATGTTGAGAGGGGGGGGATTTTTTTTCAAAGTCCACGGGGGGGGGGGG
>JAQQPU010021243.1:0-14856 GCA_029168905.1 Artemia sp. Kazakhstan ARC1039 | reverse complement strand
CTCTACAATCTAAATTTATCCCCTCGAATATTCCCTGCTGGTATGCCTCATTAGTCAAGTCATAGCCTAAGGCACGCTACCAAAGTTGAACTACCTTAGGGCCATAGTTATCTCCGCTATAAAGGGAGAAAGAAAGGCAACAACCACAACCTCACCCTAATACCTTAAAACCACTTTATCACACGACCTTGACTTTGCGCGCCAGGATCAATACAAGTTGAATCTGTCACCACTAATCGTTATCGACGACGACGACGACCTAAATGACGATGTAGAAGAAGAAATCTAAACGATGAAGACAAAGTACTCTTTTATAGTACATACATATATTTTATTAATAAACAATTTTACAGAAATTATTAAGACTTTTTATTCTTAGGGCACTGAAATCAATATTATACAGATCGGAGATAATATTTTCTACTATTAAGTCATTCACTCGAGGATTGCTACATAAATGTTGAGAAATTCACTGTAAGTATAGTCATGAAATTGAAAAATAAAATACAGTAATGCATGAAAACCACAGCTTTTGGTTGATAAATCTTGTACTTGCTTACGATTTTGAATAATTGTTTTCCCACTTCTTTAAAGGAAATTTTGATTTGAGGTGCGTAGAATGCATATGGTAGACCAAATGGGCACCAATATGGGGGGTCAGAGGGGTTCTCCAGCCCCCTGGCTGAGTGATGCTGCATTATAGTCTATATTTTTGTTTTGAGATTTACATACAGCATTGCATGTGCCGATTACACCAGCTAATCCCCCCTAAAATTCAGCTTATGGGCACCAATGGTAGACCAAGAGAATAAAAAAATTCTACATTCTTCGCTATTTGAAAGATGCATAGCCAATGCCCCGTCTGCACAGTTGATAGACTACTATTAACAATGATAATGGTATTGTTAGGACTACGTATATGTTTAAGGAAATCCTAGGGTATACAATAGGATTTGTATTTGGACATATATTGATCCGTGTTAAATACATCGATTATTTGATTTGTATTCACGGTACCAAGTCTTATAGAACGCTACTGTCGGGGGTAATTTCTCAGTAGGTTTCAAATAGATTGAGTGAGATTGATGCTACACTCTCCGTCAATGGTTTGGCAAAGGTACAGTCTAAACATACAGTGCCTTTCGGACAATACTCATATATCTTCAGTACCAGGCAACTCCAAAACAATGATACCATAACTTTTTGCGAACATTGTAGATTGTATTGGTTATACCATTTTCATATAGTTGAGAATCTCGATCCAGAGATTGCATTTTCTATTCAAATAGGGCCCTATATGATTTATCAAAGGATAAATTGTAGAGAGAAATTCCATTTACTTTACATAAAAGAAAGTCCAAACAGTTAAAACTTATGTGGAGAACTTGCCCATGATCCTATGTCACTGGCACTTTTTACAAAAGCCAAGGCAAGTTTTGAAGGAATTTCACCATTGATAAATGAAGAATCGGTGTAGGTATTTGAACCAGTGGCAATATAGCGTTGATTGGTGATTGTGTGAGGAACGAGCAGTTTGATATTATTTCCAGAGGCTCTTAATTTTTCAATTGCCAAAGCAACGGAACTCATTGCCTGTTGTTTTTGTACATGAAGTATTGCCGAGGTGAGACTGACATTTGCATCGGGTAATATATCAAATGTTTTTCTCAAGATGAAATTGGAGGGAGCGAGTTGTAACTTTATGTCAATTTTAACATTGAGGGGCATCCATCGAGATATATTAAATATTTCAAGATTGAGTCTACCAACTAAATGATACTCCTTGCTCACTGCCCAAGTGAGTTCACCATCAGTATCAATATTTGATCTACAGTCATAGCCCATTCCCAGACCTAGCAATTTCTTATAGCACTTTGGAGTCATCAGCATAAATTGTATGTAGCTGGCATAGTTTGATGGATTGTTGCTAGTGGTCATCAGTGTTCAATTTATGTAGACACATATTTGTCTAAACAAATTGTGTAGTATTCCATTTTCATCGGATAGCCCATAAATAGCGGTGGGAGCTAGATTGCCAGACTTTTTCCTTACAATAACTGTTAAATCAATAAATGTGGATAATAAATCTATAAAGTGTCCTCATTGGAATAAATTTGAAAATGTATGTTTTCAGAGAGTTGTTGTTGTGGGTAGAATTGCTCATAGTATTCATGGTTCAGACCACAGTATATATAATTTGCAGTATGATCTTTCCCTATCTCACCCGTTATAAAAACCCGGACCGAGGTGCGAGTGTTCCAGAGAACGTATAAACGTAAGCGACATTAGATCTTTTCACGGGTAGACAAGTCAGATCTCTCTTGAACGCGAAACTTAGCTTCGCGTTCATGAATAAGTGGATTCATGAATTCATCCACATGAATAAGTGGATTCCGCTACTGCATGAATAAGTGGGAGGAGCTTTTTGTTCGCACCGAGTGTGGTAAAGCTTTCTAATTTAGTTAATTATGAATTTAGTAAAAATTTATTAAGACGCAAATACAAAGTTTAGAAATACCACTTTTTATTAAGATAAGGAATATATCCTGCCAAGTTTCTGCTTAACGGCAAATTGAGAAATCACCACTTCCTAGCTATTACGTCGGTTGGGTAAAGGAAGGTGTGGTTGATATAAATGTATAAGATACATTTTATGGGAAGGAGGAGACTGATACTAACTTTATGCCGGACTGACCTCTGGTCCGTTGTTTTAGAAATACCTTGTAATCTTGTTGGATCATTGTAAGTGTCTAAGCATCTTATTATATATTATTGTAGTTTTCTGAGACTTGTGGTCTACTTGGGACAGCCAGTCCCAGTAGAATATATATATATCTGGTATTATTATATGTTAATGGAATAAAAGTATTGTGTTATAGCCAACCTCTCTACAATCTACATTTAGTCCCTCAAATATACCCAGCTGGTACGCCTCATTAGTCCGGTCATAGCCTAATGCACGCTACCAAAGTTTAATTACCTTAGGGCCATAGTTTATCTCCCCTATAAAGGGAGAATAAAGGCATCAACAACAACATCACTTAAATACCATAAATACACCTTACCACACGAGAATCAAGAGCCAGAAATAATCTGCGGTAAACTTACTGCCTAATTATATAAACTGTGGTTCAGACTGACATCTATAATTTCTGCATTGAAAATGCAGAACCCCTTGTGGGGTAGATATGCCATTCCAATCTAGGAAAAGAAACCCTTTTTCGATCTAACAATTTTTCTTCGCGGTTTCTTTTTTTATTCTTCTTTGACAGGAGTGATGTCTTTCGTTTCTGACCTGAGTAAAGACTGATGAGTGATGAGGTGTTTCTCGACCTTTTTAAACCTTTTCCACTTTGTCGTGGTTTCAATCGCTCACCAAGGAACCGTGCGCTGGACCTCAGATTTTGGGAAACACTTTCTTGAAAATTTTTGCCAGCCCCCAAATCATTTAGGGTAGAGGATGCAAAATCTGCGGCCACCGGAGCAATATATTATATAGCTAGAGGTAGTGCAGAGCGAAACAGCCTAGCAAACCAACCGTCAAGACCATAGCCCAAAATTGACGGACGACCTTTGTAATAGTGCATCCCATGACCCAATTGTCGGGGCTGGAGAGTAGTTACATAACAATCAATATCTAGACAAACAAGTAATTTTTTCTATTAGCCATCTCGTTGTTGTTGTTGAATGGTTTGGAAATGACAAGTAATCACAGCCAGACGATTTTTTATTGCTACAGGATCACTGATACACTTCTTAGTGTTAACTGACAGAGTTCAAAATACCAAGTGTTTACAGGAACAAAATGACGATACTTTATATTATAGTGATGAACATCTTCATGGGTGGATTTTCGTTCAAGAACACGTAGGAGGTGAACATTTGAATTACCAACTCTCGATGTTTCAACAAAGGACGCATAAAGAAATATACAAGAGTCCGAGGCGAAACCGGGTGGATAGTCTGCAAAAATAACATGATTCATCCCACTGACGGTTTCAGCATTTTTACCATTGATTATATTCTATTAAAAGCCAAGAACATCTCTCAGATTATCATTGAGATGAATCAGTTCAATGTCAACGGGTGAGCTAATGTAAATCTTGCCATGTTCCATGGAATAATTAAATTGGAATGTACCTTTCTTACGAACAGAGTTTAATCTATTGATTGTACGACATAAATCAGTCATACTACCAATTTTTTTGTATTTCAGTGTGACATGGGGATATTCACTAGATTTAAGTGCTTCTACCGATTCATACTCGACAAAGTGACCAATCGAATGGTATAACTTTTATCTCATACGTACGACCTTTTCTCAGGATATTATATGTATTTTTGAGAATATAATCGACAAGATCAACTTCTTACTTTCCATTTTCGAATTTGATGGTGGGGGGAGTTTATTCCAAAAATCATTTGTTCTATTCAAATCATTGTAGAGAGGGTCGGAGACGTTGGACATATACGTGATATAGAAATTATTGGGCATTGTGTACGTCCTAAGCAGATATCCACGATTATAACCAGAGTTGCATCCTAGCCAACGAACAAGCAACAGTCTCTTGTCCCTGCGAATACGAGTCTTTAACATCTTTTCAATCTGATACATTCCAGTGTTTTAACTTTTTGTAATTCATAATCATAAAACCATCAAGAATCTCATCATCTTTCATGTCACGTAGACGATACATTATGTGTGTAGTGTCTATGATTCCGGAGATTTTAAAAATTTCTGTGGACCATATGTAGTTACCCTTTTCAAAATATTAGTAGTTCGATTGATTCGAACAATATCACCAACATTGAATTTCTTTTTCTTTTTCACTTCCTTCCCACCACTACCACCACAACCATTGGAATATTTTTTAAGAAGTGTCAAGTGTATTGTCACCTCCTCGATGACCTTACATTGGGGTAGAGTTGGACAGGGATCGATGAGGACGTTTATTATAAATCAACATGATTTTATCCATATCATAAATAAAAGCAGCAGTATTTTTCAATGTGCAATATTGTGCATTGTCACCTCCTCGACGAACTTCCATTGGGGTAGAGTTGGACAGGGATCGATGAGGACGTTTATTATAAATCAAGATGATTTTATCCATATCATGAATAAAAGCAGCAGTATTTCTAAATGTGCAATGTCTTGAAATTAAAAGTCGAATAATCCTTATCAATCGTTCAGCCAAAGCTGCCTTTACTGGACTATGACGATGATAGAGCATTGTATTATATTTCAATAGAACCTTCTTTACATGGGGATTAAAAAATTCACTACCCCGATCCGTTTGTATATTCTTGTAACAACCCTGTTCAAGGATGATTTCAAGAGCTTTAGCAACTTCATCACCTCTCTTTGACCGCAGTGGAATGGCATAAGCATAGCGCCTAAAAACACTGACTGCAAGTAGAGTGTACTTGTATGGGTCATTGTGACGCCGTTGAATCTCGTCTAGAGTCAAAAGATCTGCTTGTAATATTTGCAATGGGAAAAGGGCTTTAATTTTTCGACAGTGACGTCCACGAACTCTATGATTACGGTGTAGGGTGTAACTTCATTCATTCTGTAAATGCTCTGCCGCCAGCTTCTTTTCAATTCTAGTGACTTGAGCAACTGTGGTGGGTGAACTTAAACTTCCAACTTCACCAATATTCTCAGAAACGTATTTTGAACGTAATTACGTAGTGAAGTATTCACTGCCCATTTAAATACTAACAGGTGATGGTGAGGGATATGCAGTGATATTAACACGCCTTCGCTCGAGTCCCCCCATTCTCGTCAAATTGCCACTTGGTGTGCTAGTATCTTCCGAGAATGATTTAAAAACATCTTTTAGTATTTGACTAAATTCCTTTAATCGTTTTAAAACGTGTTTATTGCCAATAACACTTTTGGGAAAGTTTGATGAGTTTACAAATTTATGCAAATGACTGTCAAATGATAAAGGTCTTTTACGAATTGTGATCAAATCTGATAATAAATCAAGTAGAATGTAGGTCTTTCCATGGATTATAACGTGATTCCCATTAGCATCAATTTGAACATGTTCACTTTCAGTGAGATAAGTCAAGAGTCTTTTACACTGCTCAAGATAGAAATGTTGCATTAGATCTGCAATACTTGTCAAAACTTTAATCAAATATTCGTCTTTTGGTAGTGTTGGCGGTGGTGGAGAAGTTTCAGTCATTTCCTTTTTGTGATCGATGACATTTACATTGGAAGGTCTCTCGCGGTAGGGTTTATGTTTGTCGACTCGTCGAAGTGCATTTTGAAGAAAATTAATTTTTTCATCGTCAGCAAATGTCTCATTTTTCATGAATTTATTGAGATTGTCCTTGAAATGCTCTTTTGGCGAAAGGGCGAGTTCAATTAGAGTCAATTTATAGCGTTTGGCCATCTAGAGAAAACTTTTTACAAGTCCTACAATGATTGACAGTAAAAGTGTAAAGAAGCTACCACCCACTTGAAGAAGTCACTTTCTTTTAAAATCGTTTCCTTTATTTTGGCTTGCTGCTGCTAGGGCAAGTACTAGTGGACGATGTTGCTTTGTCTGTTGTTTAATACCTTCTGGCAGTTTAACATTGCCTTCAGTTAAATTTAAACAAAGCTCTGATATAAGATTAATGAATTCTCTGTCGACGCCATGTTTGAGTATGGCCTTACTAAGCCGTGGTTTTGAATTACCTAGGACGCTGAATAAATGTCGATGTTCATGTAGTTTCTCCAGTGTCAATGAATGCAACCGTCTAACGAATGGCCGTCTTAAATGAATTTCTAGGTAGTGGTTAAAAGCAAAACCACAATATCATTTTGTTTTGTTTCAATTAATGCATCAATAAATTGAGTATATGCATTTTGTCCACAACGTAAAAGCCTCATACAATGGTCTAAAGATGGAGAATCATTTGCCATGATAATTTCAAGCATTTTTCAGCGAATATTTTTTTTTGCACAGTTAACATCTGAAGTTCAATATTTAGATTCAAACACTTTTTCACTGTTACAAGATTCCGTAAGATTTTCTGTTTCTCAAATCCATCCATTTTCGTTCTTGAGACACCCACTATCAACTATAGACTAAACTAACAATTGCTAGTTTGTACTTTGTGTACACTCTCAACGCCTATTGGTTGAGCCCAGAGAGAGTGGAGTAAACGATCAACTAAAATATCTAACCAAAACAGATCATTATAATATATTTTTATTGACAGAAATGTAATAAAAGAATATATTTCCACTCTCTTCTCATTAGGTGAGTCAATCCATTTTGCTCAATGTGCTTCATTATTGCATTCAATCCATGTTGTATGCATTATATTAACTTTTGTAGCGAAACATAATTTTTCGTCCGACTTAAATTTACACAATGACATAACATATCTGCCAAGCATCTCATCCCACTCAAATGATAGTCAGCAATCCTTTCAAATTTCAATTGGTACATTGGGAGCTCTTGTCTTCATAACATCACTGTCAAATCCTTCAAGGTGCAATAGTGTAAAGCCACTCGTCTTTAAATATTTTGAACCACACTTTTCGTATAGCCTACTGTTTCAAATAAGATCAGTCAGTCGGGTACCCAGTACAAACCGTAGGCAGTTTCTCTGGTAAAACATCTAGCAAATATTCATCCGCTTTTCGGAGCGCCCATGCTTTCGAGCCATATTTGACCACTGTCATCACTGTAGCCTCCAATTACTAGGTTAAATACTTTGCTCGATGTGTCCAAAATTGTGTTACTTAATTGTCTTTTGTGGCTTCACTGCTAATTAAGAGTCCAAAGGCTGTTTAGTATTTTTGTACGAGCTAACGTACAGTCTTACCTTTGCTACAAGATTTTACGTAAATAGGACCCGTTTAAATTTATGTCCTTCAAAAGAATCAGAACGGCAGAAACTGGTACTTTGCTGTTAAACGATCTCTTTTGTTAACTAACTGTCCCTAAAATTTTCCATCCAAATTCGAATGGGCCCACTGTCGTTATCCTATGAGGTAGAACATATCTCCCTGTTGAAAAATTCAAATTTTTTCATTTTTACTTGAGCTTTAAGCCTATTGATAGTTTTCAGAAATGAAGAATTTGGAGATATAGCTGAACGCTTTAGGGGTGATTCCAACCTTTCGTAAAATTATGAAAATGTTCTTGTGCTAAAAACTCTTGTTATGGTATATTAAAATCAACGGTTTTTGCTTATTTAGACCCTGCATAAAAGGCGTTGTTTTGACGCATGATTCTTTTGTTTTTAGTTTTGGTGTCTATCGACAAGGGTTGTCTTTTTACTTACTATTTATTACCACGAAGGGTTTAATATTAAGCTAAGTACTTACAATCTTGGGGTAAAACGGTGGAAATAAACAAATAGAAAAGGCAGCTGAAAGTGTTGCTACAGATATAACTAAAAAGACAGTCCATTGCTGCGCACTATAGCCCATCGCTTTGCCCTTTTCAGTTGATTCGCCATTTGAGCTGTCATTTGTTTCAGAAGAAGGGGAAGAACTGGGAGTTTCCTTTGATTCTTGTGAGTCCCCTGACTCTCTGATGGGACTATACTGACTTTTCCACATCTGAAAATTAATAATTGGTTAAAAACATCATATCAAATCCATTGAGAGGGGTTTCGCCCCCTTATTAAATCTCAAGGTTTTTAGGATTTACGTTGTAATTTTTTAATTCACCTTTTTATGGTTCTTCGAAGTTTCAGTTTTTTGAAAATACGTCATACGACTTATATCCCATTTTCTCACACAAAAAAGCAGCAGGGACATAGAGTTTGCGCACTTGTGAGCGTTATTTATGTTAGGAGGGAAATATTAAAAGTTGGCAAAAGAAAACTGATGATTTCCTGAAAATATAGAGCAAATCACCAAACGCTTGAAGTTTTGGCCCTTTGCACGCCACTCGGCTTTGGCTATTAAATTGTTTTTTTGTCCCTTGGATTCCTAACACAAATATTTTACAATATTACTTTAACGATATTTATTCAAAATAGTTGCCTTCTGTACAATATCCTTTGAATTGCAACAGTCACTTTGCTCAATGAAGAATTATATTTGTCACAGCAAGATGGCTAAAACAGCAATCAGATCAAGCATTTAGAGTGTTGATGAAAATCCGATGGATGACAAAATTCGGTTATCCTACTTACTATAATTCCTAATCTTAGCTTTATTAAAACCGTTTGTTGAGTTACGTCACATTATAAAACTTCACACAAAGAAAATCAGAGACAGTACAAATGTGCTGCCTAAATAACGATTCATAAGAGTACAATGTATTATTTTTTTTTCTCCGGGTCACTCCGTACGGAAGTTGTTGCTGAAACTTTTGGAGTGGACTTATTTGATTGTAAATTGAAAAGTTCTATAGCCCTTTTTAAGAGTTGAAAGTGATTAAAGGGCGAATAGAACCCCTCCTATACCTGGATCCCACTTAACTGCCAAGACATCTAATTAAATTTGCAAGATATCCATTTTGTTCAAAAAAGTCTAAAGGCCCAAGAGATATACCTCCGGGGATGTCATGGCCCCCAGAGCCCAAGGGGTAAGGGCGTAAATAATGCAAACAACCAATTGTTTAAACATAGGTTTTATCATAGGCAGCGCAATCGCGCTGCCTAAGTAAAGAGCGATTGTATTATTATTTTTATATAATTTTTTCTTTTCTTCCATACCAGGGCACTTCGTATCGAAGGAGTTGTCGTAAGAACTTCGAAAAGGGATCATTCAATTGGAAATTAGAATGGCTAGTGCCCTTTTTAATAGACGAAAGTGATTGGAAGGTAGATAACATCCCTTCCACGCCCACCATTTCCCCAAACATATCGAATCAAAATTTTGAGATAGCCCTTTTATTCAGCGTAGTTGATTTCCAGATAGAAATTTTGTTTTTGAGGAGGACACTCCCCCACAACCCTCAGGGCAAGGCTTTTAAGTTATGCCCTGGGGGCATATAAGAACGATGTTGTCACAATGTATTATTTATTATATTTGATTCCTTTAGGCCAGGGCACTTCGTATCGAAGAAGTTATCGTAGAAACTTTGAAAAGGGCTCATTCAATCAGAAATTGGAATGGCGTGTGCCCTCTTTAATAGTAAAAAGTAATTGGAAGGCAATTAACATCCCTTCCATGCCCACCATTTCCCGAAACACATCCAATCAAAATTTTGAGATAGTCATTTTGTTCAGCGTAGTTTATTTCCAGATAGAAATTATGTTTCGAAGAGGATACTCCCCGACGGCGCTCAGGGCAAGGGTTGTGAGCTAAGCAATGGGGGAATATAAGGTTTATATTGAAAGGGTTGTCATAAAAACTTCAAAAAAGGCTCATTCGATCGGAAATTCAAAGGGCTAGTGACCTTTTTAATAGTCGAAAGTCATTGGAGGGCAGCTAACCCCCCTCTCACGCCCACCTTTTCCCCAAACATATCCAATCAAAATTTTGAGATGGCCATTTTGTTCAACGTAGTTGAAAGTTCTGGAAAGTAGGTCGTTGAGGATGACACCACCCCCCCCACAGCCCTTAGGGCAAGGGTTGTAGGTTATACCCTGGGGAATACAAGGTTTTTATAAAAAGCGTTGTCGCAGAGACTTCAAAAAGGACTCATTCGATTGGAAATTGAAATGGCTAGTACCCTTTTAATAGTCGAAGGTGATTGGAAGGTAACTAACACCCCTTCCACGCCCACTATTCCCCCAAACACATCCAATAAAAATTTTGATATAGACATTTTGTTCCACAAAGTTTAAAGTTCTGGAAATTATACCTTTGAGCAGGACACTCCCCCAACAGTCTCCAGGGCAAGGGTTTCAAGTTATGCCCTGGGGGCATATAAGGTTATTATAGAAAGCGTTGTCGTAGAAACTTCAAAAAGGGCTCATTCGATTGGAAATTGAAATGGCTAGTACCCTTTTAATAGTCGAAAGTGATTGGAAGGCAACTAACACCCATTACACACCCACTATTCCCCCAAACACATCCAATCAAAATTTTGATATAGCCATTTTGTTCCACGAAGTTGAAAGTTCTGGAAACTATACCTTTGAGCAGGACACTCCCCCAACAGTCTCCAGGGCAAGGGTTACAAGTTATGCCCTGGGGGTATATAAGGTTATTATAGAAAGCATTGTCGTAGAAACTTCAAAAAGGGCTCATTCGATTGGAAATTAAAATGGTTAGTGCCCTTTTTAATAGTCGAAAGTGATTGGAAGCCAACTAACAACCCTTCCACGCCCACCATTTCCCCGAACACATCCAATCAAAATTTTGAGATAGCGATTTTGTTCCACGCAACTGAAAGGTTCTGGAAATTATACCTTTTAGCAGGACACTTCCCCCATAGTCTTCAGGGCAGGGGTTATAAGTTATGCTCTGGGGGCATATAAGGTTTTTATTGAAATCTTTGTCATAGAAACTTGAAAAAGGGCTCATTCGATTGGAAATTCAAAGGGCTATTGCTCTTTTTAATAGTCGAAAGTGATTTGAGGGCAACTAACCCCCCTCTCACGCCCACCTTTTCTCCAAACACATCCAATCAAAATATTTAGATAGCCATTTTATTCAACGTAGTTGACCATTTTGGAAATTAGGTCTTTAAGGATGACAAATCCTCCCCCCCCACAGCCCTCGGGGCAAGGGTTGTAAGTTATACCGTGGGGTTATATAAGGTTTTTATAGAAAGCGATGTTGTAGAAACTTCAAAAAGGGCAAATTCAATTGGAAATTGAAAGGGTTAGTGCCCTTTTTAATAGTAGAAAGTAATTGAAGGGCAAATATCCCCCCTCTCATGCCCACAATTCCCCCAAACACATTCAATCAAAATTTTGAGATATCCATTTTGTTCAACGTAGTTGGAAGTTCTAGAAATTAGGTGTTTTACGATGATAACCCCCTCAGAGCCCTCGGTGCAAGGGCTGTAAGTTATGCCCTGGGGGCATATAAGGTTTATATAGAAAGCTGTAGTAGAAATTTCAAAAAGGGGTCATTTGATTGGAAATTGAAAGGGTTAGTGCCCTTTTTAATAGTCGAAAGTGAGTGGAGAGTAATTAACCCCCCTTTCACGCCCACCATTTCCCACAACACATTAAATCAAAGTTTAAAGATAGCCATTTTGTTCAACGTAGTTGAAAGTTGTGGAAATTATGTATTTGAGGATGGCAAACCCCCCAGAGCCCCCAGGGCAAAGGTTGTAAGTTATGCCCTGGGGGTATATAAGGTTTTTATAGATAGTGTTGTCGTAAAAACTTCAAAAGAAGCTCATTCAATTGGAAATTGAGAGGGTTAGTGCCCTTTTTAATAGTTGAAAGTGATTGGAGGGTAACTAACCCTCCTCTCACGCCCACCATTCCCCCAAACACATCCAATCAAACTTTTCAGATAGCCATTTTGTTCAACGTAGTAGAAAATTCTGGAAATTAGGTCTTTGAGGATGACAACCCCCGTCCCCTCAGCCCTCAGGGCTAGGGTTGTAAGTTATGCCCAAAAGGGCTCATTTGATTGGAAATTGAAAGGGCTAGTGCCTTTTTTAATAGTTGAAAGTGATTGGAGAGCAACTAACGCCCCTCTCACGCCAACCATTTCCCCAAACACATCCAATCAAAATTTTGAGACAGCCATTTTGTTTAACGTAGTTGAAAGTTCTAGAAATTAGGTCTTTGAGGATGACCACCCCCCTCACAGCCCTTAAGGTTTGTAATTTATGCCCTGGGGGCATATGAGGTGTTTATAGAAAGTGTTGTCGTAGAAACTCAAAAAGGGCTCATTCGATTGGAAATCGAAAGGTCTAGACCAGGGCACTTCGTATCGGAGGAGGTGTCGTAGGAACTTCGAAAAGACCTCATTCAATTGAAAATAGAAAGAGTTGGTGCCCTTTTTAATAGTGAAAAGTGGTTGGAGGCAATTAATCCCCCTCACACGCCCACCCTCCCATTTGCCCATAATGTTTAAAAACTAAATGTTGGCTTAAAATTAAATCAAAATGCACTGTGTTAATGCTAATTCCGAATAAGGCATCTCAGCAATAACCCAACAACGACTGAGGATATTATGTGCAAACTTTCGGGGCTACTTCTGCTCTTAAAATTTATCCAAACCAAAATAGCGTAAGTGTATGCAATCTATCAAAGAAACTAAACAGATTTTTCACGATTGGTATCAAATTTTCCAATCAGGTCAACTAGAGGAGGTATTAAACTAAATTAAACAGTACTATTTGTGTCCAGATTTTTAAAAGGGTGTATGTTGTAAAAAATTGCTGAAAATTTTTCTACAGCATACAAATAGCAGGCCAAACTATAAAGTCTTTAAAAAAAGAAAAGATTTAAAGTATTATTTTCTTTTTCCCTGAAAAGACTATGTCAATATAAAACCAACAGAAATTAATTAAATAAAACTTTTTCCACAAAATAAGAGTAGAAGGGGAGGTGCTACTCCGATCGCTCACCCCTGCTGCCACCTACAACTTTTTTTTACATAGTTTATGGATGGTTATGTGTGTAGGTCGATTTATTGATGGTTTTATGGATTTTGTCACTGAGAATGAAAAAACATGAAGTTTGTCACATTTATGTCTGTTTTCATGGATGGTTATGTGTGTTGGTCGATTTATGTCTGTTTTTATGGATGGTTATGTGTGTTGATTATTTGATGGTTTTATGGATTTTGTCAGTGAGAATGGAAAAACAGGAACTTTGTCACTTCCTTCTTGTTGTTGTTCAAGCCAGATGTTATGAGCTTCCGGGAGATCGCGTGGTTAATGGGGTCAATGTTATTGTTGTTGTTCCTTGCAGATGTTATGAGTTTCCGGGAAACAGTATTTGTTGTTGTTGTTCAAGCCAGATGTTATGAGTTTCCGGGAAGCAGTTAATGACACTTCCTTCTTGTTGTTGTTCAAGCCAGATGTTATGAGTTTCCGGGAAACAGTATTTCTTGTTGTTGTTTTGGGCACGCGATAGAGTCATAAGGGATAACACGTGGTTAATGGGGTCAATGTTATTGTTGTTGTTTTGGGCACGCTCTCAGCGAATGTCAAGGTCAATGTTGTTGTTGTTTCCGAGCCAACTTTCATTTCTGGTCAGTCTAGGTGACAGATGATGTCATGATTGATTGATTGACACGAAAGGGGAATTAATTTGTTGTTCGAAAGAGAATTGATTCACGAAAGGGAAATTAATTTGGACTTCTAACAAGAGAATCGTTTCCGAGGCAAAGTTTAGATCTTAGCGCGCGAAAAGGTTTCCAAATAATTGAAATGCGCCAGCGCAGGGATGCTAAACAAAAGGAACATGCTGAAATTCCCTTTGGGGATTATTTGGGCGAAACCCTTTTAGCCATTCTATGGAATTATTTCGACGAAACAGTTAGAGACATTATAAAATATGATTTTTGAAGAGATTTTAGAAGAGAATTTAATGGTGAAACTCTGTGGTCGTTATAATACACAAGTTCCATTTGAACAGTGTTGTGAGATCCTCTACCACAACCCCAAAGGTCTCCGATCCCCCTACCCCAACCCCAAAGGGCTCCGATCCCTCTACCCCAACCCCAAAGGTCCGACGGGCTCCCAAAGGACCAATCGGCCCTCAAGTGCCGCCCAGACCCCTAAACACCCTCCCCAGGCTTCCAAAGGCCCTCCTTCGGTCCCCAAAGGTCCCCCGGGCTCCCAAAAGACCAATCGGTGCTCAAGGGCCCCCTCAGACCCCCAAAGGTCCACCGGGCTTCCAAAGGCCCTCCCCCAGTCCCCAAAGGTCCCCTGGGCTCCCAAAAGACCAATCGCCCCTCAAGTGCCGCCCAGACCCCCAAAGGTCCACCGGGCTTCCAAAGGCCCTCCCCCGGTCCCCAAAGGTCCA
>JAQQPU010021242.1:2765-14856 GCA_029168905.1 Artemia sp. Kazakhstan ARC1039 | reverse complement strand
AACTTTTTTTCAGTAAAGTACAAATTATATTCTGGCTTTTAGAAAGCTTGGGCTTAGAACCCTACTCGTATTAATTTCTGCTCGTTTCGAGTTTGACACTTATTTATTTTAATTTCTGTTTGTTTTGAGTTTCATTCATTTATTTCCACTGATTTGCGGTAGTTGTATGTTGTATTCTTGGTAGATTATTTGATTCTATTTTTGTTCATTTTGGTTTAATGGAGTTCTTTACCTTTTTTTTAAAACTTATTCTATTGAAAAATTTTGTTTTAATTAATCATAGGCAGCGCAATCGCGCTAACTAAGTAAAGAACGATGTTGGCACAATGCATGATTTTTTTCCCCCTTTAGACCAGGGCACTTCGCATCGAAGGAGTTGTCGTAGAAACTTCGAAAAGGGCTCATTCGATTGGAGATTGGAGTGGCTTGTGCCCTTTTTAAACGTCGAAAGTGATTTGGAAGGTAACTAACACCCCTTCCACACCCACCATTTCCCCAAACACATCCAATCAAAATTTTGAAATAGCCATTTTGTTCAGCGTAGTTGATTTCCACATAGAAATTATGTTTTTGAGCAGAACACTCCCCCACAGCCCTCAGAGCAAGAGTTGTAAGTTATGCCCTGGGGGCATATAAGGTTTTTATAGAAAGCGTTGTCGTAGAAACTTCAAAAAAGGTTCATTCGATTGAAAATTCAAAAAGCTAGTGCCCTTTTTAATAGACGAAAGTGATTGGAGGGCAACTAACCCCCTCTCACACCCATCTTTTCCCCAGACACATCCAATCAAAATTTTGAGATAGCCATTTTGTTCAACGCAGTTAAAAGTTCTGGAAATTAGGCCTTTGAGGATGACACCCCCCCACAGCCCTCAGGGCAAGGGTTGTAAGTTATGCCCTGGGGGCATATAAGGTTTTTTTTTATAGAAAGCGTTGTCATATAAACATCTAAAAGGGCTCATTTTATTGGAAGGCAACTAACAACCCTTCCACGCCCACCACTTTTTCAAACACATCCAATCAAAATTTTGAGAGCCATTTTGTTAAAAGTGGATGAAAGATCCGGAAATTATGTCTTTGAGGATGACACTCCCCCCACAGCCCTCAGGGTAAGGGTTGTAAGTTGTGCCCTGGGGGCATATAAGGTTTTTATTGAAAGTTTTGTCGCAGAAACTTGAAAAAGGGCTCATTCGATTGGAAATTCAAAGGACTAGGCCCTTTTAAATAATCTAAAGTAATTTGAGGGCAAATAACCCCCCTCTCATGCCCACCTTTTCCCCAAACACATCCAATCAAAAGTTTTAGATAGCCATTTTGTTCAACGTAGTTAAGGTTTAGAAATTAGGTCTTTGAGGATGATAACCCTCTCAGAGCCCTCGGGGCAAGGGTTGTATGTTATGCCCTGGGGGCATATAAGGTTTTTTATAGACAGTGATGTTGTAATAACTTCAAAAAGGGCTCATTCGATTGGAAATTAGAAGGGCTTGTGCCCTTTTTAATAGTCGGAAGTGATTGGAGGATAACTAACACCCCTCTCACACCCACCATTTCCCCAAAAACATCCAATCAAAACCCCTATGCCTTCCCAAGACCGGAACATAATTTGCACTTTACTGAAAACAAATACAAATGAATGGGCATTGTCAGTTTAATATACATATACTGATATTTAGTAATCAAAATGTTAATATTATTTGATTTATTAAAGTTATAAAAGTAAAAACATTTATATTTCTTCAGTAAAGTGCAAATTATGTTCTGGCCTTGGGAAGGCATAGGGGTTTTGAACTTATGTTAATTTCTGCTCGTTTTGAGTTTGACTCGGTTATTCATTGTAATTTCTGTTCGTTTTGGGTTTCATTTATTTATCGATGCTGATTTGTGCTAGTTTCACGCTTGGTAGATTATTTGGTTTTTATTTTTGCTCATTTTTGGTTTAATGGAGTTCTTTACTTTTCTTTGAAAAACTTACTTTGGGGAAAAACCTTTCTTAGTTAATTTTTTGTCATAAGAAGGAATAAAATGTATCCCTCCGCCCCTATACAATGCGGTAAAATTGACAAAACAAGGCTAGTTGAAATGAGTTAACATTATAGCCTAAATAATGGAATATATCAAAAGTGTTTTGTTTTTTGAGGAAGCAGCGCTAGAAAAATGCATAAGCTGATCTTAGAAACAGATATTGTTGTATAAGTGAGTTTTTCCGTGGAGATTTAAAGCATACCATGAAAAGATTCAAATCTTAGTCCGAGGGGAAAATGATTTTTTCCAAAATCTATGGGGAGTGGTCTTGTTGCCCTTTCATTTTTTTTTTTTATGAAAAATAATTTAAAGAAGGTATTTTTCAAATCTCAAACTTATAGAGGCGGAGACAAATCTAGGAAGGGGAATAGCCCCCCCCCCCCCCGTTGATACCACAATCTAGTCCTTCAGAGCAAGATTTTTTTTTATATTATTCCTAGTCTTATTTTAATCTTCATGTAAAAAATAAAAGCTTTCTCGTTACCAAAGGTTTCTGTTCTAATTCAATGGCCATTGCGTTTCTGGAGTCGTTCTTAGGAGATTGGGACAAAAAGTCAAGCTCTAGCATAAAGAGCAAGGTATTGAGGAGGGGGGCAACCCCTTCATACACGGAATAATTTTGTTCGTTTCGAGTTTTAATGTTTCTCCTTATTTTCAGTTTAAAAAACTTGTTTTTTTTTATTATTTAGTTCTGATCGTTTTTCAAATAATGCTGGTAAATCTGGCTGACCCTCTATGAAATATTCACTTCCCTCACGAGAAACCCCTCCACGCAAAGTTCCTCCAACAAAAAATACAATCTTCCCCCTTAAAATTCCTTTCGAAGAATTCCACCCTCACTGAAAATCCCCTCCCGTAAAATTTCCTGTAGACGATTCAGCCTGAAAAATTGTCCTTAGCATACTTTCATTTGAAAGATGAAAAATAATTTCCAATACAAATACTATACGTAAACAATGGATGTAACAACCTCAGGGACCGTGGGGGGCCAAGTTATCTCTAAAGGTATAGTTTTGGGACCTTTCAACTATGCTGAACAAAATGGCTATCTAAAAATTTTGATCGAAAGATTTTGGGAAAAACGGATATTGGAGGGAGGCTAGTTGCCCTTCAATCTTTTTGTCACTTAAAGAGACCACTAAAAATTTTAATTTCCATTCAAATGAGCCCTCTCCCGATGTTCGACACGATCACCCTGAAAAAAAAAAAAACAAACAAAAAACAAACAAATAACGGCATTTGTGATTTTTCTTCTGGTAAAAAATAAAAATTCCATATCTTGGCACATAAGAGCTTGAAACCTTTACAGTAAGGTTCTCTGATACGCTGAATCAAATGATGGGATTTTCGTGAAAATCCTTTGATTTTCATGAAAATCAAATTACGTCAAGAAAATTGGAGATATGATCTTTTGTTTCAGAGACAAGAATTTCAGGTATGCAATATCCAAAGTTTTTTAATTATATTTTTGTAATTACGCAAAAACTCATTTCGTTGCTTCTTAAAAGGCATTTGATTAAAATTGGCGCTTTGAAATGGTCTTAGAAATGTTAGATAAACTGTTGGCATAATTTGTAGATGGTTTTTATTCTACTTATTTGCCTTTCTGCACTATTATGTCTAGTTTATGCAATATCTATTTGGTACTGAAGAAAGACGCCAGATTGTAGATAATTATTTTATTATAGATTGTGGATTCCACTTTCTGTGAAGAGCCTGTTAATGACTGAGATAAAAAAAGAAGAAACTACAGCCTATACTCTTATCTGAGGAACGTAGAAAAAATATTTAGCCCCCTCTCCACCTTCCCGATAGAAATTTGTACGTTACTTATGTCAGTCCTTACTTTTCAACTTTAAGCAAAAAATTATTCCAGGATCACTCAATATCTCAAGTTCAATCTTTTTTTATAGCCGTTAGTCTGAAGCTTTGTGTTTTATATTCTTTCGATTTCTTCTATTTCAGCGTACAGTCCTAGTCCTAGGCCTTGGTAATTTTCTGTCATAAGAAAGAATAAAAATGTATCCCTCCGTCCCTGTACAATGCGGTAAAATTGACAAAACAAGACTGGTTGAAATGAGTTGATTTTATAACCTAAATAATGGTATATGTCAAATTATTAAGTTTTTTGAGGGAGCGGGGCAAGAAAAAATTCCTAATCTGATGTTAGAAACATATATATTTGTATAAGTGAGTTTTTTCGTAGAGATTTAAAACATACTCTGAAAATATTCAATTATTAGTCCCAGTGGCGTCAATTCAGGAAAATTAGGGGGAGGGCAAAATGATTTTTTTTTTTTAAATCTACGTGCAGTAGTTTTTTTTTCATGAAAATTCTTAAAAGAAGGTATTTCTCACAATCTCAATCTTGTAGGGGCGGAGATAAATCTAGGAAGGGGCATAGGCCCCAACCCCCAGTTAATACCACTACCTAGTTCTCCAGAGCAAGATTTTTTTTTCTTGATAATATTCCTACTCTTATTTTAATCCTTTTGTAAAAAATAAACCTTTTTTCGTTGCCACTTGACTCACTTTTTTTCGTAATTCACTTGCCTTGCTCTTCACGCTAAGTTTTTAGCACTTTTAGAAAAGATTCTTGTTGGGGGGTCATGTTATCTCTAAAGGCATAGTTTTGGGGCCTTTCGACTATGCTGAACAGAATGGATATCTAGAAATTTTAATCGAAAGATTTTGGGAAAAAAGGATAATGGAGGGAGGCTAGTTGCCCTCCAATCTTTTGGTCACTTAAAGAGACCACTACAATTTTTAGTTTCCGTTCAAATGAGCCCTCTCTCGATGTTCTAGGACCATTGGTTGGACACGATCACCCTGGAAAAAACAACAACAAATAATGGCATTTGTCATTTTTCTTCTCGTCAAAAAAAAAAAATTCCATATATTGACAGATAGGAGCTTGAAACCTTTACAGTAAGGTTCTCTGATACACTGAATCTAATGATGGGATTCATGAAAATCCTTTGATTTTTAGACGCTGTTTCCTCCCTTTTTGAAAATCCGGCAAATTTTCTTAGGCTCGTAGCCTTTTATGAGTGAAACTAATCTTAATGAACCTTATATATTTAGAATCACCATAAAAAAAAACAATTCTTTTGATATACCGTGTCTATTGATATCAAAATTCGGTTTTTCAGAATTTCGGTTACTGTTCACCGTGTCGCTTCTTACTTGCAGTTCGTTACCACGAACTATTTGATTAAAGAATCATTATCATTGTTATTTACGAAACCAGGTTCAGTGAGAATTTGAAAACGACAAGAAAACTTTAGTATTGGTAACCCTGTTTTCATGGTGACAATTTGTATTGTTTTCTGTTACAGCTTGTGCAAAAATTTCTTACTCCTTACAATCTCTACCCCTACTCCCCAGTGCAAGTCTGTAAGACACTTTACTAATTTATTGTTCGTGTCAATATATATTATTTTGAACCATAGTCATACTGTAAATATTAGTTCTATAACTGTGTCAAAGATTGATCACCTGTCTTCATCCCTAAAAAAAAAAAAATCCTGGGTATGCCCTTGATTATAGATTTTAATTTCTGTTCGGTCTGGATTTAATTTATTCACTCACAGTCAATTCTGTTCGTATTAAGTTCAAATTGTTGTAGGATCAGTTAAAAAAAAACTAACTTTTTTCACAAAAGTAGTTTTTCAAAGAAAATTATAGAGCTACATTAAACCAAAGACGATCAGAAATAAAGTCAAGCAAAAATTCAAGCATACAGTATTAATCACCATCAATAAGTAACTGAAACCAAAAAACGAACAGATAGTACCACAAAGAGGAGCAAGGCTAACGCCCCCTATACTCTCTAAAGACCAGAACGTGATTTGCACTTTACTAGAAACAGTTTTACCGCCTTTGCAAGCTCATACTTGGTTTACGTATGAGAATGTAAAACACGTATATTAGTAAAAAAAAAAATATATATAATGTTCTGGAAATTTTTGTGCCGTCGATATCAGAATTGAGAAGTTCTTTTGACATTGAAGGTCTAGTTATGGTCTTATTGAGGCTAACCTGTACTTGTTGAATGTCTCTCTAAATGTTAAGGAATACCAACAACTTCTTTTGTGTGGGTTTGTTTGCAACCCTGATTCTAATACATCAAGCAGACTGTTTTGTTTCTTTTGGAGGGGGAAGGGGTATAGATTTTTTTTTGTCCCTTGGCTTCAGTACTAGATCTCGGCAAACCTCATGATTTGATGTTTATTAACATTAAAAAACTTTCTAGGCTTTGGATAATAAGGAATTTATAGCAACGTAAAATCCCAAAAAAGAACAACCTTGAATTCAATCTGAATAAATAAATTAATGAAAATTGTCCCTATGTACCAAGCCCGTGTCAACCGACCTTCTTAACTTCTTTACCCTCTATCATTTAACATAAAACTTCTATCATTTAACATAACATCAACCCATTCCTCCTTTAAAGTACCTGCAAATTTCCCTGCTTAATCTCTTACAAAACTCGTAAAATCATCTTCTCCACCTCTGCATGCTGAGCAAAATAAGGGCCTGCTTTCAACTCACCCTTCCCAAATACTTTATCTTATCACCAAGTGGTAAAATGAAATCCTCTTGTCAATATTGTCCGCCTTAATTTCTCCTTGTTAAGCCTTGCCTTAAAATAAAATTCTATCCCTCAATGCTTTGTTTTCCTGTGATGAGAGAATGAAAACTTATTTTTGGTTCTAATCGATGGGCCTCCTGACTCCTGTTACACTCAAGCCTTACCTATATTTTTTCAATTTTATGTTTTCACAGTTATTATTGTGGATAACTAATTTGACTTCGGACCTCATTCAATGATTGTTAAAGTCGTTGGGTTAAATTCATTCGATCAAACACATAGAAGAGATTTTGTTTTATCTGTTTACTTTTTTAGCTTTACTATTCAAATCTTTTAGGTATCCAATTGTTATTTCTTTAATTTCTTATTTTTTGGGGAGTAGATCTCAATGGGAAAATTTTTGACAAGGGGCCCTAGTAAGTATGGGTTTTTTTTTGGAGAGAATGGTCCTCATTTTTTCATGACGTCATACAGGATCAACTGACATGATAATGACGCCATCACCAGACCTTTTGTATAGCCGTGGTATTAAACCGGCATGACGTATGATCGTAAGACGTCATTTAGGCAATATATACGTGTACCTACTCAAATCACCTCATTAGTGAAAGTTTTTGAATAGCTAAATCAAGTTTACATACAGTATGTCACTCATTAAGAAAAAAGTAGTCAGTCAGTTTCATAAAAAGTATATTTTGACGGATACGGTTCTAGGAGAAGGGGCCCAAGGAAAGGTTTTTGTTGCAAAAAGACGACGCGACTATAAGAAAGTAGCTGCAAAATTTATCAAGGATAAATCCTCTTACCTCAGAAAGCTAAAAATGGGTGAATTTGTGCCAGACGAAGCTTACTTCTTGGACAAAGTAAAGGATATCGACGGATGTCTAAAAATGCTTGATTATTTTGTGGAGAGTGAGGGATGCTAGATTAGAACGGAGTATGACGAGACGTCTATGACTCTCCATGAATGTATTGAAGAATATAGAAGTCTAGATGAATCCACAGCTGCTTACGTTTCCACACAATTAGTCAGTGCGATCTTGAACATGGAAAATGCTGGAATTGCCTACAAAGATTTGAAGTGCGACAATGTTCTTGTGGATGATTCATACACTGTTACGATAATTGACTTTGGTTCTGCTACGTCATTGGACGACCTAAATTATTTCTGTAGTGATGGATATGTTCCTCCTGAGGTAGAAGACCATTTGTTGAATTATATGTTTGATGCAGTAACATCTTGGTCTCTTGGAGTAATTTTGGGATCAATCCTGATTGGGGCAGAATCATTTCAATTTGGTCTACTTTCGTACAGCGTTAAGAAGGTGATACTTAGAAGAATGAAAAAGTTCAGATTTTCGAATGTGGCGTGGGATTTAGTATGTAGTTGTTTGGAAGTGAAAACTGACAAGCGGCTAGAAATAAGAGAAATCATCCACAGACATCCATGGTTCCAAGAATATAGAATCGAGGTTAAAGAAGACAAGCTGAAGGAGTTGAACCCCATGAACATCAAACAGCAGAAAAGAAACACACTTTGTGATTATTCACAACTAAAAATGTTATGGAAGAATCAAGAACTTTCAGTGAGTACAAATTTGAACAAATTGCTCACGATTGCAGAAGCTAGGCATTGGAAGCAAAAATATACCAAGAACACCAGCATTTGGGAGGCAATACGGCAATGCGGCTCAACCCTTGACAAATTGAGAATGACCAAAACAGTTATTGTATAAGAAGCATGAATAGAGGAATCGCATCAAGTCTGCGAAAACAAGTGGATCGCACAAATTACCTATGTGAATTCTGGACGACCCTTTAAATCATATCATGTCAGGAATCGAATCCAAGCGTTCTAAAATTTATATTCTACCATTCTATGTTATGTTTGATACATTTTGTTCTTTGGAAATTAAGTTATATACTAAATAAAATTTACAATATTTGTTAATATTAGACATACCTTTGTTATCTTATGCAGGTTACGCAAATTCAAGGGCAAATTTGTTAAGATTATAAAATATTAGGGAAAAAATTGGATAATCTTTTCTCAAACTTACAAGATTACAAAAAAAAAAAAAAAAAAAAATTATGTGTTAATTTTTGTACTAAAATTTTGTACTTACTTTTGCACTCGAAATAAGGTAAAACAAAATAGGAGAATACCCAACATGCATTTGGGAGTGCAGATTATCATACATTTTCATTTTTCCTCCCTCTTATCACACTTGTCTTTCTGTTTGTTTTACGAGAATTTCTGGGATCGGTTCAAGTATGAAGCCCAGAACATATCTGAAAGGATTTTCAATCTGTATGATTTAAAGGTCCAAACTGAAACCGTTGAATCCGTGGCCTCCTCTATTTTAATTTCCCCCTTTTTTTTCTAGTATGTGCTTGCTGTTTATACATCAGGGGTTAATTGGGTAACATAAGTAGTATCCCAAGAACTACTGAGATTATTAAGTTGAAATTTTTAGGGCTACGAATATTACTACTTCTGCTCTTTCAGTTTAACTAAATCAAAAGAGTGTATCCAGGTTGTCAAAGAGTATAAACATAATTTTTTGAATGGTGTTGTTTTTTTTTCAGGTCAATTAGAGGAAGTATAAAACTAAATTAAACAATACTATTTCTGTATAAAATAGATTATTTTATTTCTGAACATTTTTGGTTTAATGAAGTTCTTTACTTTTCTTCGAAAAACTTATTTTGTGGAAAAAGTTTTGTAAATTAATGAATAGAAAGATTGATTTGCGTTCATAAGAGTAATGTGTTTTTACTTTTATAACTTTAATAAATCAATTAATATCAACATTTTGATTACTAAATACCAGAATATGTAATACACTGACAATGCAAATTCATTTATATTTTTTCAGTAAAGTGCAAATTTGTTCTGGCCTTGGGAAGGCATAGGGGTTTTGAGCCCTACTTATGTTAATTTCTGCTCGTTTTGAGTTTGACTCGGTTATTTATTGTAATTTTTGTTCGTTTTGGGCTTCATTTATTTATCGATGCTGATTTGTGGTAGTTTCACGCTTGGTAGATTATTTGATTTTATTTTTGCTCATTTTTGGTTTAATGGAGTTCTTAACTTTTCTTTGAAAAACTTATTTTGTGGAAAGTTTTTTTTTAAATTAAAAGTGTGAAGCTACGAGCCTAAATATCTTTTGCGAAAATGTTTCACAGACTTACTTTTGAACAAAAATCACTTGTGTACGTACACATCCCACAGTAATATGCAGGGGGCGGGATGTCAAATTATACCACTGCGAGGGATTGCTTAAAAATAATCGTTTAAAAGGTAAAATATACATAGTCAGAATTCCTGTTAACCCTGCAATTTCTCTAAATGTCAGTTCAAATAGGAAGACACATCACACTTCGGCTCTGTCACATCTGTCACACTTAAAGGATCAGGAAAGCTATGTAGACAATGAAGATCAAAGTATGACCAAACATTTGACTTCCTTCATTGGGCCAAGGGTCTCACGGATTCGTGGGCTCAGTAAATACCGAGCTTTTGTCCTTTTTGGTATATTCCAAAGCACAATACCAAATAGAACTAGACTTAAGGTGCTAGGACACTGTAAAATGTAATATCAACATTTGATCATTCTTACCAACAAAAGTGGGCCTTTTGATTTTGCTCTTTTCTATGAATTTAATTCCGTAGTTGTCAACCCCTTAAAAATTCAAAAATAATATATCTCAAGAAGGATTTTTCTTGAAAAAGGATAATTTTTCAAACGTATTTAAATACACTGCGTTCTTACAGCCAACTTAATTTTGTGTTTCCTGAAATTAAATAAATGATATTAGTTTTCAAATGAACCACATGGGTAAGCTTATGTTTCATGTATATGCCCCAAAAGACAAAACCTAATACCATCTACGTCATTTTTTTTCAAAATCACAGCAAGTATAGACTACGTAATTTTGCCCCAAGAACATCTATTAATTGTTTCCTAAGTGAATAGCATTAAAAAAAAATGACTATATCTAACACGCTATGTTTGCCACCTATACAGTTCAGTAATTATTGCAAAATCACGCCATTGCTAAAATGTAATGTGCCTAAAATGTAAACTGGAATGTATCAAAAACGAACAAAAGGTAGAACAATAAACAATTTTCGTAAGAGACAACCAAAGACAACCTAACTTGTTATATTGTTGTGCGTATTCGTGCATTTTGCATGGGGATATTGAAAGTTATTAAGATATTTGAAACTCCAACTGTACCAGAGACAACCATAATTTATCATTCTGTTGTGCATATTCGTGCTACTTGCATGACCATATTGAAAGTTATTAAGATATTTCAAACTCCAACTGTACCAGAGACAACCTAATTTATCATTATGTTGTGCATATTCATGCTACTTGCATGACCATATTGAAAGTAATTAAGATATTCCATTACCAAACTCAAATTGTACTAGAGACAACCTAATTTATCATTCTGTTGTGTGTATTTGTGCTACATGCATGATAATATTGAAGGTTATTAAGATGAAAGTTTTGTCTATTGTTTTATTTTCATTTTCTTTATGTTTTGTTTAATTTAGCTTAGTTCATTTTTTCCCGTTGATAAAGGCTTCCAGACGTGAAATTGAATATTCGGATTTCGTTATTATCTAAGGTTTGTGACTTTTTTTGTTTTGTCCACAGTTCTGTATTTAAAATATTATACTGTTTTTTCTATATTTTCGTTTGTTAAATTCTGATTCTTTAGGAGAGACTATTCAAACACAAAGGCCGTTGATTCTGAATGAGAAGTGTTTTTAAAGAACTTTTAGCGTAAAGAGCGGCAGTCGATAAAGGGACGCCCTTACAAACAGAATAATTTCTTTTCGTTTTAAGTTTTTATGCTGGTCCTTACTTTCAGTTTAAAAAGTTTTTTTTTTTTAATTTAACAAAAGACATAGAATCAAATTGTTTTTACCATCGAATACACTAGGGACGATTATTAGGTGTTACGTTTCGAGGTACAGTAACAAAGTCTTGGCGTGTATAGGGACCAATTTTAGAAGTAACAACATAGATTAAGTTAGTTTTAGCCTTTGGAGAAGAGTCAAGCTTTTATAGATGGTGCATTTTAAAAGCAATAGCATTGATTGAGTGTCAGGAAATACAGGATAAAGCAGGATTTAAGAAGAAACAGCGTAGGCCTACTTGAGAAGGTCTAATAAGGAATTGAGTAATTTTTTTCCAAGAAAAGATTCTCCATAGGATATTTTAGATGTTTTGATGGTTTGACGACTGCAAGGCTTTGAAAGATGATTGCAATAGAAAGGTGCTTAAACACTTCACGTAATTCTATGTGAATCTAGCTGAAGATACTGTCGAATTGGCATTATACTCAGCAGAACAAAGAGGAAAACCAAATAACTGATTGCACCAAAGGATTTAGAGAGAGAGAAAGAGAGAGAGAGAGAGAGAAAAGGGAGAAAAAAGAGAGAGAGGGTCTTTCCCA
>JAQQPU010021241.1:0-14856 GCA_029168905.1 Artemia sp. Kazakhstan ARC1039 | reverse complement strand
TGTGTGTGTGTGTGTGTGTGTGTGTGTGTGTGTGTGTGTGTGTTTTTCTTTCTTCTTCATTTTGGATTTTTATTACTTTACACAATTTGCTAATGCCCTTTGCTTTAGTTTTCTTTATTGGTCTAGTCGTATATGATGGTCCAGGTTGTAGATTTGTTAATTGTTCAGATGGTGAGACAAAAACTTCTTTTTCTTCCAACGAATTATCATTTATAATACAAATAAATTTTTGTTTTTTGGGCTTTGTCTTATTTGATGGTCCAGGTTAGTGATTTTCACTCATTGCGAATTTAATGCCAATGCCCTTTGCTTTAGCTGCCCTTATCGATCTAGATTTACATAACTGTCCTAAGATTTTACACCATGCTCCCATAAATAAAAAGTATCATCTTTAAAAGGAACCAAAAATTCAGGTTTACAAAGACTTTATGAAATAGCCCTTTTTTCTATGTCTTCCATGAAAATATCAGCTTTTATTGGTGAAAGGGGGGCACCCTTGCAAGCGCATATTTCTGTTTATAAAAAATGACTCTACAATAGAAATAAAAAGAAGTTATGTTACACAGGGCTAGTGAAAGAAGTGTCTGATTCGAAAGTGTAGATTTTTCTGATATAGATGGGTTAGAACTGAGCTTATCCTCCAAAAAGAGTTCGGACTTTTGGGGATCACAATTGGTATACATTCAATCCGCATCAAAACTGCTAATTTTTGTATTTGGTTTAACCGAAACTTGCTTAACCTTGGAGACGAAATCAGCGGAACTTTTAATATAGGATTTTTGAGCCTGAATTAGTGGGCGACATACAACTGATAAGAATTTTCCTATTTTTGCTGTAGGAGAATTCATATGAAATTCTCCGAAGCATTAAGATAAGCTTAGTAAGATCAGCTTAGTAAGATCAAGAGCCTTTCTTCCCTAACATTTTTTTACTACAAATTGTTCAATCCATTTTTGTCTTAAATGTGTGAATATTTCGCCCCCTCCCCAGTTCTTGACACAAATTTTCAATATTCAAGCTATATCTTTGTATTATATTTCAACAGAAATGATAGTTATTCATTAAAAAGTACCCCTTAAAATAATTCTTTTTTGGAGGTGGGGTCTTAAATAACCAAAGTGATTTTTATGTTCGTCGTGTCCATTTTTTTTCAATTTTGCACACTATACCCATAAAGAAGCAATTAATGAAAAGTTTTGGTTTGATAGATTGGTGGTTTGAGGTCCCAGGTGGACTTTTTTTTCTTTTTTTTGATGGTTGATTGTCGACACCATTCTTAAGTTGGTTTTTATTTAAGCCTAGTGAGGGGAGTATATACCTTTACATGCTTTGCCTCAGGTTGTGTTATATTTATGAATATACCCTTTTCTTTTTTTAAAAAAGAAAAAAAATCGACTTGACACTGTTTAAGAAATATTTTCTTTCATTCGCACTCTAGAACGAAACCATCCCTGTGAAAAGCTCGATCATTCAATTTCCACTCTTCTCTGAAACTATGAAATTCAGAAACACTCTTGCGTTGGGAAAGACCACACTCACTATTTTAGCAGAATTTCATTATTATTCACTGTGTACTGCATCTATACGACATTTTTACATGTTCTATTTTATTTTGTTCACCAACTTTACAGCTTCAAAATTGTTAAATATAAAGGAAAATCCGCTTTCTTAATCCAATCAAAAATTTATAAGACGTTGCTATTAAATTATTTTCAAACTTTATAGATGAGATGCTGGAGCTATCAACTGTGATGCTAAAAGCGAAATGCTGTTTATTTTTTTTTTCCTTTTTCTACTGCTTTTATTGTTGAAGTTACGTGGGACCTGCAAGAACATACACTCGATCCACTTTTTTAAACACTTATCATTTTAGACTGGAATAAAAGTCTAACCTGACCTTTTTTTTTTTTTACCAGAGATAAGATTATAATGGTTTGTTCAGAATTAGAATACATGGCTTGGATAATTTTTAGTTTTGCCTTTGTTCTTATTTTGAGATTAGTCCCTCCCCCTAAGTGATTAGATAGGAGAATTCCATGGAACCAAGTTGAAAAAGGGCACACCATAGGCTATTTTTAAATACGAGAAATTACGTTACCGGCCAATTTGTTTTGTATTTCTTTTTGTTTAATTCAAAATCGGATATTTTATTTATTATATTTTATTCTGCTGGATAGAAAATTAAAGATCAGTAGTGGTATGCTGTAATATTTCTGATAAAATGTGCACATATACTATAAAGCCAAAAATGCCGTTCAATTCTCTTCGATCGCCGTCACTGTACCAGGATTACTTCTTTTTTGAGACGCAGAGACACTGTTATGGTCTACAACTGCTGTGGTCGTAAGTAGTTCCCGAAGCCGTGCCACGCCGAAATGACGGCGGCGAATGTGTGATTCAGTATCGGCGGCGGCGCGCCGCCTCGCGCCGAAATTATTTTAGCGGTGCGCCGCCGATTTTAGACCGGCGGCGCGCCACGGCGCGCTGATTTTTCTGATTAAAAATAATAATAAAAATTCCACTTCACCAAGCGCGTTCAACCTCGATTTTAGTAAGGATTTTTAAATGGTTGGCTAAAAACCTACAAGAACAATATGATAAAACAGGAATTTGTTGGGCCGTGCGGAAAGTGTTTATGTTCACCGTCGATCAGACCAAGTAGAATTCTCATTTTTAGCCACTAGACCCAGGGAAACCTATGTTGTGTTTATGTTTAACATCGCATTGTTCCTATAAAATCCCGTGTTTAGTCATTTCCTTCTTGTTAATGATTTGGGGGAAAAAAACAAATAACAACATCGAAAAAACACTGTATACAAATCAGATACCATGGTTTAACAACACCCACAATTTTAAATCAGCGGTTACATCACTTCAGTTACAATTGATGTAACAAAAGTGAGTTTGTTCACTCTGCCTCGAGCCATTGATCTTTTTGCAGTCACTATCAGTCCTGTCGTGCTAAAAAGCCGTTTAGCTGGGGCACATGTTTCCGGTACAGCCAGAACTTGACGAGTGTAAACTGCCACTCGCGGGATCTGATACTAGTATTGGACCTTGGGGTCCCACAGAATGCCGCAAATGGGCTTCTTCTTTTTATCTGCTGAAATAAGTTGTTATATAAGGGAGAACAAACCTGCACCTTCACCATAGGGCTTCTGCGCCCTACATTACAGGAGAAACTAAACTGCACCTTTACCCTCTTTTCTTATCAACACGGAGTAACCCTCCGAAATTCTTTTCTGAAAGAAGTGGTCAAGTTATAACGTTTCAAGTCAAAGTTTAAGGCTACTTCAACTTCAATGTGCTCTGCTAACTGTGCAAAAAAATGTAATTCATTTCTATAGATATATTTCTATACTAGCTCTAGATAATCTACCAAGCGGGAAACTACCGCAAATCAGCATTGATAAATAAATGAAACCCAAAACGAACAAAAATAACAATAAATAACTGAGTCAAACTCAAAACGAGCAGAAATTAACATAAGTTAGGCTCAAAACCCCTATGCCTTCCCAAGGCCAGAAAATAATTTTCACTTTACTGAAAAAATATAAATGTTTTTACTTTTATAACTTAAATAAATCAAATAATATTAACATTTTGATTACTAAATATCAGTATATGTATATTAAACTGACAATGCATATTCATTTGTATTTTTGTCAGTAAAGTACAAATTATGTTCTGACTTTGGGAAGGCATAGGGGTTTTGAGCCCAACTTATGTTAATTTCTGCTCGTTTTGAGTTTGACTCGGTTATTTATTGTAATTTCTGTTCGTTTTGGGTTTCATTTATTTATCGATGCTGATTTGTGGTAGTTTCACGCTTGGTAGATTATTTGATTTTAATTTTGCTCATTTATGGTTTAATGGAGTTCTTTACTTTTCTTTGAAAAAACTAATTTTTTGGAAACAGATTTTTTAATTAATTTCTGTTCGTTTTATATTGACATAGTCTTTTCATGGAAAAAGAAAATCATACTTTAAATCTTTTCGTTTTTTTAAGAATTTAAAGCTTGGCCTGCTATGTGTATGCTGGAAAACAATTTTCAGCAAAATTTAACAACATAGACCCTTATAAAAATCTGGACACAAATAGTAGTGTTTAATTTAGTTTCATACCTCCTCTAGTTGACCTGAAATGGAAAACTTGATAACATTCGCAAAAAAATTTGTTTACTTTCTTTGATAGCTTGGATACACTTACGCTATTTTGATTTGGTCAAATTTTAAGAGCAGAAGAAGCCCTGAAAGTTTGAACATAATACCCTCAGTCGTCCTTGGGATACTGCTGAGATGCCTTGTTGGAAATTAGCATAAACACAGTGCATTTTGATTTAATCTTAAGGCAACATTTACTTTTTAAACATAAAGGCAAATGGGAGGGTGGGCGTGGGAGGGGGATTAGTTTCCCTCCAATCACTTTCGACTATTAAAAAGGACATCAGCCCTTTCTATTTTCAATCGAATGAGCCCTTTTCGAAGTTCCTACGACAACTCCTTCGATACGAAGTGCCCTGGTCTAAACAACAACAACAACAAAATGATACATTATACCCACATCGATCTCTACTATAAAAATGTCAAGCCTTCCAATCACTTTCGATTATTAAAAAGGGCACTGGGCTTATCGATTTCCAAACTAATGATCCCTTTTTGAGTTTCTACGACAACGCTTTCTATAAACACCGTATATACCCCCAGGGCATAAATTACAACCCTTACCCTAAGGGCTGTGAGGGTGGTTGTCATCTTCTAAGACCTAATTTCCAGAACTTTCAACTACGTTAAACAAAATGGCTATCTCAAAATTTTGATTGTATGTGTTTCGGGAAATGGTGGGCGTGGAAGGGGTGTTAGTTGCCTTCCAATCATTTTCCACTATTAAAAAGGGCATAAGCCACTCCAATCTCTAATTGAATGAGCCCTTTTCGAAGTTTCTACGACAACTTCTTCGATATGAAGTGCCCTGGTCTAAAAAAAAAAAAAATACTAAATAACACATTGTGCCAACATCGTTCTTATATACCTCCAGTGGATAACCACAAAACCCTTGCCCTAAGGGTTGTGGGGGAGTAACCTCCTCAAAAAACATATTTTCTCTCTGGAAATCAGTTACTCTGAACAAAATGGCCAGCTTAAAATTTTGATTGGATGTGTTTGGGGAAACGGTGGGCGTGGAAGGGGTGTTAGCTGCCTTCCAATCACTTTCGACTATTAAAAAGGGCACTAGTTATTCCAATTTTTGAAGTTTTTACGACAACTCCTTCGATACGAATTGCCCTGGTATGGAAAAAAAATTTACATTGTTCTTTACTTAGACAGCCCGATTGCGCTGCCTATGACAACATCCTGAATTGCCTAATGCTCTTTTACCTACCTCTTTTCATCCGAAAAATCAGAAAGAAAAATGAACAGAATTTTAAAGTGGAAGGTAGAATTTTTGTTTCAAGAAAAATTTCTTCTTCTCCTTCCTATGAACCGATATACATGGCGAGCCCAAGATGACAGTATTTATTTTTAAGAAACAGATTAGCCGGGATGACGGTTGAATCCCGGAGGTCGATACCAATGACCAAAAAAGAGAGAAAAAAAAACAAAAAAAAACGGCGGCGTATTAGTGACGCCGCCGCCGATAGAATCAGCGACGGCGTCAGCGTGCTGATGCAAGCTCGGCGTCGCGCCGCCGTTTTTTTTCGGCGTGCCACCGAATTTTTCGGTGTGATTTCGGGGTCTAGTCGTAAGGTTTAGTCTTGGCTCTGACTATAATAACCAATTTAATACAACAATTTCTTTTGCTTCACAGAAAATTTGTGAGGCGTTTCTAAATATTAAGAAGTTATCTTGATACTTGCGAAGCTAAATGTAACGGCTGTAAAGCTAAAAGCAAAACACAATCTTACCATTGCTTTTGTAAAATTCTCCCACTTGAACATGGGAAACATAAAACAGATTTCATCCACTTTGCTAAAATGAATTCTATTTCTCAGTCACCGTTTTTATAACAAGTGGAAATGAAAAGTTTTTTTTTCAAGTTTGGAATGCGTGACCGAGAAACTGACGTGATATCCATTCTAAAATATAGTTTTGGGAGGGATCGGTTACTCCTATCGATTGAATCTACCTTTTTAAAGGAGATCAAAACTACTTGATGATTGTAAGTTATATTTGGTCTGGTTAAAGGGAAATGATACGGCTCTAGACCCTTAAAATGCAAACCGGCGTTGCTGTTCTCCGTTTCAAGGCGATATTTCAAATTAATTTTGTCAGGAAGTCAGGAAGTGGAATGGAGGGTTGGGGGTCAGCTATTCTTTGCTTTTGCACACACTTTTTGATTACCTTCTCCAGATTCCTCTCGGTACCCATATAGAGCTGAATCGACTCTGGCTGAGGTTACAGAGCCACGCCCCTGAATCCCGTCCCAAACGAAATAATAACTGGTCACACCAGGAATCAAACCCTCGCCCTTCGGACAAAGGATTCCCAATCTAGCGCGTCAATTACTCGGCTAAGACGACTCGATATATATTTAGATTGAAATAATTAGGGACAAATGGAGAAATGTTAGCTGAAATGATTAGGGACAAATGGAGAAATGGAGCCCAGATAAATAGATGATTAAACTCAGAAAATAATACTGCTACTTCTAATAGCAACTCACTGTAGCACCAAGTCGCTTGAGGCCAATATAGAGGGGTACCATTCTCCTCCATTACAATCTATTCAAAGCCTCCCTTTTTACACCCTCCCAGGAAGTTAATATTTTTCTTAAATATTTCAATACATCTTCCCACCCCATTCGGGGAACACCTGCTTTTCGTTTCGCCCTCGACGGTTGGCTGACAAATACCATCTTTGGCAATCTATCATCCTTCATACAAAATACATATCCTAGCCAATTCAACCTTTCGGTCATTGTATCTCTAGAAAGTGAGATTGAACCTTATTTTTCATACAGCTTACTGTTTGATATACGGTCGATCAGTCGGGTACCCAAAACAAACCCGCTGGCAATTTATCTGGAAATTGTCTTAATAACTCTTCCTCTGTTTTTTGGAGCGCCTCCGCTTCAGAGCCAAGTGGTGACTACTGTCATTACTACAGCTTCCAATATTTAAATCTTGGTCCGTAGACGTAGTTTCCTATTCTTCCAAACTTTTTTCAGCTCTGAAAAAACACCCTGGGCCTTGGCTATTCTACTTTTAACATCTCCGCTGCATCCACCGTCTTTACTAATAATTAAACAAAAAAAAAACAAGTTTTTTAAACTGAAAGTAAGGAGCGACATTAAAACTTAAAACGAACAGAAATTATTCCGTATATGAAAGGGGCTGTCCCCTCCTCAACGCCTCGATCTTTACGCTAAATTTTTTTATTGTTTTAAAAAATAAAGTTGTGAGACAGAGTCAAACTTTAGCGTAAACAGCGAGGCGTTGAGGAGGGGACAGCCCCTTTCATATACAGAATAATTTCTGTTCGTTTTAAGTTTTAATGTCGCTCCTTACTTTCAGTTTAAAAAACTTGTTTTTTATTTAATTTCTGATCGTTTTTTAGTTAATGCAGCTTTTATTTTGGCTCTCCGTCATTGAATAAGTGAACAAAATTTGCATAAAAATTTTACTTTTCTTTTGCTAAATGGATGCCTTTACATATTAACTTACGTAACTAACTTCTATATTCGTATATTTTTCTTTGGCAAAAAATACAAAGTTGCAGATTTTTGCAGATATGAGCTTGAAACCTATGTAATAGGGTTTTCTGATACGCTGAATCTGAAGGTGTGATTTTCATTAAAATTCTATCACTTGTAGGGGATGTTTCCCCCCTCTTTAAAAAATTTGGTAAATTTTCTCAGGTTCGTAGCCTTTGATGAGTAATACTAAACTTAATAAAATTTATATATTTAGAATCAGCATTATAAACACATAACGCTTTTGATACATTTATTGACATCAAAATTTTGTTTTTAAAAGTTTCGATTACTATTGAGCCGTATCGCTTGTTTTTTTATTGTTTTTTATTACGTATATGTTATTACGTATATGAGGCGGTTCTCCCCTTAGTCAATACCACGCTCTTTACGTTAAAAGTTAAAAAAAATTTGATTCACAAACCCCTGAATCACAAAGGCCGTTTAATTCGAATAGATAGCTCTTTTGAAAGCACTAAAAAAAAAACTGTAGCGCAAAGAGCGAGGTATTGACTTGGGGGAGAACCCCCTCACATACGTTATAATTTCTGTTCGTTTTAAGTTCTAATGTTGCTTCTTACTTTCAGTTGAAAAAACTTGTTTTTTTTTATTTAATTTCTGATCGTTTTTTAAATAATGCTTAGAAATCCGGCGCCCCCTTCATAGAAATGTCCCTTACCCCAAAGGAACATCCCCCACGAAAAGATTCTCCAGAGTAACCCCCTCCTCTATCCTCCCCCTCCAGAAAAAAATCCTTCCTAAAAATGTCTGTATACTTCCCAATAACCAATAAATAATGCAGGCAAGTCCGCTTGTTTTTTTATTGTTTTTTATTACGTATATGTTATTACGTATATGAGGCGGTTCTCCCCTTAGTCAATACCACGCTCTTTACGTTAAAAGTTAAAAAAAAAAATGATTCACAAACCCCTGAATCACAAAGGCCGTTTAATTAGAATAGATAGCTCTTTTGAAAGCACTAAAAAAAACTGTAGCGCAAAGAGCGAGGTATTGAATTGGGGGAGAACCCCCTCACATACGTTATAATTTCTTTTCGTTTTAAGTTCTAATGTTGCTTCTAACTTTCAGTTGAAAAAACTTGTTTTTTTAATTTAATTTCTGATCGTTTTTTAAATAATGCTTGGAAATCCGGCGCCCCCTTCATAGAAATGTCCCTTACCCCAAAGGAACATCCCCCACGAAAAGATTCTCCAGAGTAACCCCCTCCTCTAGCCCCCCCTCCAGAAAAAAATCCTTCCTGATAATGTCTGTATACTTCCCAATAACCAATAAATAATGCTGGAAAGTCCGGCGCCCCCTTCATGGCAATTTCCCTTCCCCCATGAAAACTTCCTTCATGGACAGATCCTCCAACATAACCCCCGACCCACCATTCGACTACCAGAAAAAAACCCTCCTGAAAACTTCTGTATACTTCCCAATAACCAATACTATATGTTAACATTGGGTAAAGTTCATAACTTTTAGCCCTCCCCCTGGGGACTTCGGGGGATTAAGTCATCCTAAAAAGACATATTTATCATATTTTCGACCATGCTGAACAAAATGGCTATCTCAAAATTTTGATCGGGTGACTTTGGGGAAAAAATAAGCGTGGGAGGGGGCCTAGTTGCACTCCATTTTTTTGGTCACTTAAAAAGGGCACTAGAACTTTTAATTTCCGTTCCAATTAGCCCTCCCAAGATATTCTAGGACCACTGGGTCGATACGATCACCCCTGGGGAAAAAAAAAAAAAATAAAATAAATACGCATCCGTGATCTTTCTTCTGGCAAAAAATGCAAAATCCCACATTTTTTTAGATGGGAGCTTTAAACCTCTACAGTAGGGTTCTCTGTTACGCTGAATATGATGGTGTGATTTTCATTAAGGTTCTATAGCTTTTAGGGGGTCTTTCCCTCTTTTTTTGAAAATCAGCCAAATTTTCTCAGGCAATCAGCCAAGTTATATATTTGAAATCAGCATTGAAATCTGATTCTTTTGATGTATCTATTGGTATCAAAAACCCGTTTTCTAGAGTTTCGGTTACCACTGAGCCGGGTCGCTCGTTACTTACAGTTCGTTACCACAAACTGTTTGATACCTAGGTAGGTGAAGCTTTCCACTTGATCGATCTTTCCGTAACTTAAAATAACCTTTTCACCTACACTTATTACTAGTTTTTGCGACATAGTCTTTTTAATATTAGTTTTCAAACAAATTCTTGCGCCCTGACTTCGAAAAAACCATAAAAGTTCATATATTTTGCTAAAATTTTCATCTATAATGCTTAAGTCATCAGCATAATCTAAGCCCAGGAAAGTTTTACTTCCCATTTTGACTCCGTTTTCTCCAATTGCCTTTCCTGTGCTCCTTAGGACAAAGTCCATCAAAATAATCTATATAAACGGGGATAAGAGGCAAACCGGCTTAACTACCTGATTAATACGAAACCAGCAACTCACCTCATTTCCTACCTTAACTACAGCATTGTTATTCTCAAAAGTAGCACTAACCACTTTAATGTATTTATCTGGTATACCGTACAAGAATAGGACCTTTGTTAAGGCTCTTCTAACAGCTGAGTCAAACGCTTGTTCATAATCTATAAAACTGAGGAGTCTGATGACTTCTAAATTATTAATACAAGAGTGAAAATTGGCAATGCATCGACTCCCCTTCCTAAGGCCACACTGTTGTTCTCTTAAAACTACAGTATCTTTAAGGATAAAAAGTATCATCATACTAAGTAATTTGCTTCCCACAGAAACCAAACTAATGCCTTTATAATTATCTCAATCACTCCTAACTCCTTTCTTATAGAGGGGTCTAATTAGAGTTTTCCTAAAATCACTATACGACGTTGAAAAATAACTATCGTATAGACATTTTCACTGACGAATTCAAACGCTTTGAACTGGACTTACTAAAAGTTTCAGAAACTCATATCCCTTGCTGCCTCTTTAGGTTGAGAGGGTATTAATAATAGAATGTGAATTGCTCATTTTATGACTAAAAGTACAGGTGTCAGTTAAAGTAGTATATACCCCTGCAGAATCGACTGACTGAGATGAAACAGCATATTAATTAAATATTGTTGTGGCATATTAATAAATTGACAGAGTGTAGTCAATCTGGACTTGCCCCAGCTAAAGATAGGAGCGGGGCGACAATTAGTAAAAATTAAAGAGTTTAAGAGAAATGGGCAGAACAATATGAGACTATGTTAAACCGGAAAAGAGTAACAGGAAAAGTAAATAGGAAAATAAAAAATTTGGTGACACCTTGGATGTGAACATGGGCGCCCATATGGGGGGGGGGGGGCCGGGGGGGCCCCTTGCCCCCCCCCTGGCTGAATGATACTGCCTTATTTTTATATTTTTGTTCTGAGATTTCTATTATATAGCATTAAAAGTAGCAATTAGACGAAGTTTGCCCCCCCCTGGAATTCAGCTTATGGGCGCCCATGGATGTGAAGAAAGATTTATTTTATGAGGAAGAGTTAGTGACTGTACTAAAAGGATTAAAAATAATAAGGCTCCAGGTGCTGATAGTGTGGTAAATAAGTTTCCTAAATATTGTGGCAGTACCTAGCGATTTTAGGAAACACCTAAGTGTGGTAAAAATATTAGCCTGGTTTCTGTAGGTTGAAAAGTACTTAGTCTCATGACACTCTTTAGACTCATAGATTCTCTAGATAAAGTATTAAGCGAAGGGGAATGTGGTTTTAGGATAGGTAGGGGATGTGTCGACCAACTTTTCACTCTTAGTTTAATAATTGAGGAGTGCCCGAGTTATCAAACACCTTAAGTCCTCAGTTTTATAGATTATGAACAAGGGTTTGATTCAGCTGATAGAAGAGGTTTAGCAAAGGTCTTATCCTTGTGTGGTATACCAGAAAAATACATTAAAGTGACTATTTACTAGAATAACACTGCAGCGGTTAAGGTAGGAAATCAGGTTAGTACCTGGTTTTGTATTAAATCAGGAGTTCAGTGGGGCTGTGTTCTATCCTTATTTATATAGATCATTCCTATGGAATTTGTATTAAGGAGCACATGAAAGGCTATGGAAAAACACGAAAATCAAATGAGGCAGACAAACTTTTCTGGATTTAGATAATGCTGATGATTTAAATATCCTAGATGAAACTGTGAGCAAAATGTGTAAACTCTTAGAAGTTTTTCGAGTTCTTAGACTTTCCTTGGTAATATTATTAGCAAAGACGGTGGGTGCAATGAGGATGTTGGAGAGTGGAATAGCTAAGTCCCAGGGTATTTTTTTTCACAGTTGAAACAAGTTTGGAAGATTAGAAAGATAAATCTGAAAACAAATATTTAGAAAAGTGGTAGCTTCGTGTTGACAGTGGTCAAATATTGTTCTGAATCATGGGCGCTCCGAAAAACGAAAGAAGATTTGCTAGATGTTTTCCAGAGAAATTGCCTATGAATGGTTTATGGTTCCCGGTTACCTGAACGTATTTCAAACCAGTAGGGTGTACGAAAAGTGTGGTGTAACCCTGCTTTCTTTCGCTATAATGAGAGAAAGGTTGAGATGTTTAGGACATTTTATGCGGACAAAAGATGACAGATTGATAAAGATTTTCCTTTTTGGCCAACCGTCAAGGACCAAACGGAAAGCAGGTCGTCCTCGGTTGGGGTGGGATGATTTCGTGAGGAAAGATTAAAGGAGAATGGGAACCTCCTGGGAGGGAGTAAAGAGGGAGGCTTTCATTATATTTGGATGGAAGAGGAGCGTGCGTAGATTTGTTTGCCTCAGGCAGCTTGGTACTGCGGCTAGTCGTTAGCAGCAGTAGTAGTAGCTTTAATCCTTCCATTATTGTAGATCGTGTCCTCTAGTTTGGATATCCTAAAATATGGGGGGAAGACATACCTCCCAATCCTTGAAAATTTAATATGAAAATCATTCTAAGGGGGATTGAAGTCCACTAGAATGCTCCACCTTATGCACAAATTTGAGAATATTGGCACCAAGACCCACTCTGGAAGTGTGTTTACAACTGGCTGTTCTGACGATCTAAACGAGATACAATTCTTTCTCTCGTTTTGTATCCTAAATGTGGGGATTTTTTGGTCCACTTCAATCCCGAACCTCTTCAATTGTATTACAAAATTATTTCAAAGGGAGGCTTCCTAATCTTCAAATATTAGGAAGTTTCCTTAGTTCAACGGGAGGCTTTCAAAGGGAGGTCCATCCAAGGCACATACCGAAGAATGGTATTACCAGAAACAAATCTTGTTAGGGTAGAATCTAATACTAGGTCAATTGAAATTTAAAATCTACTGTCTCGCGTTTGGAAGTTCTTTTGTCAACCATAAATTAGAGGTTGTAAACCATAATTGTTGAAGGTTGTGGTTGTAAAACTGAAAGCAAAATATAATCATTGACATTTGTTCTCATCTTGATTGCAAAAGTCCTATTCTATCTTGCTGCAATGTTAAAAGTTTATGTTTCAAATGAAATGCCTTGCATAAGTAATAAATGCAGAATGCAGACCTTTATAAGCTCAATTCTGTACATAGTTTTTATTTTAGGGCTAATTTATTCAGTTTAGGCAATCAACATATTTTTGAAGTGATTACCTCCGTTTTCTAAGGAATAGGGGGGTGTAAAAATTATTTCTAAACATCGTTTTCAGATTCATCACAATATTATAATCATATTATATATTATGTCAATCATATAATACCATAAGAACCGAGATTCAATCTACTTGGTTGCAAAAGTCACATTCTATCTTAATGTAATGTTAAAAGTTTCTGTTTCAAATGAAATGCCTTGCATAAGTGAAGAATACAGAATTCAGACCTGTATAAACTCAATTCTGTACTATATTTTTGTTTTAGGGTTATTTTCTTTGGTTTAGCTATTTAATATCTTTTTAAAGAAATGACCTCCATTTTCTACAGAGAAGGAGGGCATACAATATATTTCTAAACATTGTTTTCAGATTCATCATAAAATAATGCATTTAATTTATATATAGTGTGTATTTTGTTTCACATTCTATTGACAGAATAATTTCTTTTTAAAACTACGCCTCTATTAAATCAATTTGTATGCCAATACTAGGAGCCCAAGATCAGGCAAAAATATGCAAATATTCAAAATATTAATTTTCAACTATTTATGTAAATAAAACAAGAAAAACAATGCATATGAAAATTGAGAAGTCTTCAAATGTCTTGGAATCTATACACTATCAAGGAGGCACACTTGTGCCTCTATAAAGAGGCGACCCACCACAATGTTAAGCGATTTCAGGTCCTAGAGGTCGCAGAGAGACGGCGGTAATCGCATTTTGTAGCACAAGCTCAAACTAAGAAACTTGCAAATTTCATCCTCCTCCGACTTTATCTTCATGGGGTAAACTGGGCCAGAAGTTTGGACCCTCCCACCACAGCCCCCCTTTAACGTTGTCCAATTAGGCTGAAATTTAGAGGTTAAGCTTTCCTAGCGCCCGGGAACTTATCCTCGAAATTTCAGCTCAATCCGATCACTCCTTCCCTGTTTTCAAAAAACCAAATATAGCCACTTAAAATTCATCATCATCATTTCTTTTTTTTTCTTAGCCACGCCTACAGGCCACAGTTGGCAACGGATCCGGTTGAATGAGTGCTCATTCGAAGCAGAATTCGACCTGTTAGGGCCTTTTGATATTTTCAGACCGAAAAAATTATTCCCCGAATTTACATTTACGAAAAACCTCGTTTTCCTATATTCGCCCATATTAATTTTTCCCACCACAACCCCCCTTTAACGTTGTCTGATCGGGCTGAAATTTAGAGGATAAGCTTTCCTGGGGCCTGGAAGCTTATCCTCGAAATTTCAGCTCAATCTGATCACTCCTTCCCTGTTTTCCAAAACCACATATCAAGATTTTTGGGAATTTGCTTGCGTCGAAAATAGCTTCCATTTGCTAAACAACAATTACTATTGTGTTTGTATAGTCCAGCGGTTGATACTCCAGACTGTCAGGCGGAAAACCCGGGTTCGATTCACCATCAGAGGAACTTTTTTATATACCGAATTTAAACTTTAATTATTTGAAAAAAACTACGTTTTCTAAAGAGTTAAAGAGGCTGAGTTACAAGGTCAAACCTTAAAACGTACAGGGATTAGGAGGCACAGTTGGGGGGGGGG
>JAQQPU010021240.1:945-14858 GCA_029168905.1 Artemia sp. Kazakhstan ARC1039 | reverse complement strand
GCCCTCAGAAATAGGGGAAGGAGGGGCCGCTGAGCCTTCGCCTTGAGGCAGATCACGCTTTATTTTTGATTCTGAGCATTTTTGGTTATCCCTCCAAAATTACCCTCCCCCCTCAGAAATGGGAGAAGGATGGGTCTCCGAGCCTTCCCCTTGAAGCAGACCATATTTATTTTCGATTGTTCGATTTATTTTTATTGTCAGTATAATTTTATTTTTAACTTGGGCGCCAGATTCAAAGGTAAATATAAACCTTTGCTTGCTTGGGCCTTTGGGCGTTGGCCTTGCTTGGGCTTATGATCCCTATACAGTGTATTTATCAAGTGAAAAATAATTCATACTTATATTTTCGGCCACATTAGTATTCAAATAATCAATTTATTGTCAGTATAATTTTATTTTTAACTTGGGCGCCAGATTCAAAGGTAAATATAAACCTTTGCTGAAACCGGATCTAGCTTCCAGGATCAAAGCAACATTTACTTTAGCGCCCAAGAACCCATAGTGCCCACAGCTCCCAACTTGGAAGATAAATACAAGCACACCCAAGTATCAATTCATAAAACCAAATATTAAGTTATTTTACCTTTGGTACAGCAAATTCTTCTTTCTTCTTTAAATAGTGATTTTTACTGGAGGCAAAGAAAAAAAGCGCAAGGAACTCGCGAACTCGCAAAATCCCATGCGATCTGGTGCCCAAGCCCAAGCAAGGCCAACGCCCGCATACATGTAATACAAGTATTTTTAATTTATCAGAACCCAAAAATGAATGACATATTGGAAATATTTTTGAACGCCCAGAAAGAACCCAGTTGATCTCTCCTGTAACTTGATAGGTCTTTGCGAAATGTGTTTGCCGACAGAAGCCAAATATCATATCTAAAGTTAGCAAATCACAGATGGTGCGGGTATACACAAAGGAATTCTACTGAGGGGGAGCCAGATTTCCCACCATTATTTCGTAACAATCAGAAATCAAATAAAAAAACATTTTTTTCCATCTCTCCATCTTTTTTAAATCCAAGTAATAGATTGGATCTAAAAAAGAAACTGAGTCTCTTTTTTAAACTTTAAATTGAGTGTATAAAAAATTTTCTCTGACAGGGAATCGAACCCGGATCTCCCGCCTGGCAGTCAGGAACAGCGACCATTGTACCACAGACACACTAACGGACTTATTATTTTAGCGTCCAGTATCTATTTTTGACGCAAGCAAATACTCACAAAACTTGATAGTTTGTTTTTGGAAAATAGGGAAGGAAGGATCGGATTGAGCTGAAATTTTGAGGATAAGCTCCCAGGCCCAAAGTCTAAAGCTCTTTTTTGATCCTGGGCGCTTGGACTCTGGAAGCTGAGGAGCTAAAGTATCAAAGCTTTGATCCTGGAAGCTAGATCCGGTTTCAGCAAAGGTTTATATTTACCTTTGAATCTGGCGCCCAAGTTAAAAAGAAAATTTACTGACAATAAATTGATTATTTGAATACTTATTTGGCCGAAAATATAAATATGAATTATTTTTCACTTAATAAAAACACCGTATTGGGCATCATAAGCCCAAGCAAGGCCAACGCCCGCATGAATGTAATACAAGCATTTTTAATTTATCAGAACCCAAAAATGAATGACAGATTTGAAATATTTCTGAACGCCCAGAAAGAACCCAAAGTTGATCTCTCCTGTAACTTGATATGTCTCTGCGAAATATGTTTGCCGACAGAAGCCAAATATCATATCTAAAGTTAGCAAATCACAGATGGCGCGGGTATACATAAAAGAATTCTACTGAGGGAGAGCCGGATTTCCCAACATTATTTCGTAACAATCAGAAATCAAATAAAAAAATTTTTTTTTAGCTGAAAGTAAGGAGGAACATCAAAACTTAAAACGAACAGAAATTATTACGTATATGAGGGGGGGGGGGGGGTAGCGCCCTCCTTAATACCTCGCTGTTTGCGATGAAGTTTGCCTTTTTGCCCCTGTTCTTTAAAACTACTAATAAAACACAAGGGCCGTTTAATTGGAATAATAACCCTTTTTAAATATTCTGGAAAAGTCAAAATTTAGCGTAAAGAAAGAGGTATTGAGATAGGAGCAACCCCCCTCAAACAGCACACCCAAGTATCAATTCATAAAAGCAAATATTTAGTTATTTTACCTTTGGTACAGCAAATTCTTCTTTCTTCTTTAAATAGCGATTTTTACTGGAGGCAAAGAAGAAAAAGCGCAAGGAACTCGCGAACTGGCAAAATCCCATGCGATCTGGTGTTTATGTAATAATATGTCTATGAGACCCAACACTGAATGAAATATTTTGAATATTTGTAACACCCAAAGTTGATCTTTCCTGTAACTTGATACGTCTCTGTGAAATGCTTTTGCTAACAGAAGTCAAATCTCCCCTCCTGTAACTTGATATGATCTATCTTTGTTTGGGTTCTTGGGCGCTGGGCAACTGGTTTTGTTAAATAAAAAAGTCGTATATAAAAATAGATTTTTATTATATATATAGATTCAAAGGTAAATATAAACCTTTGCTTGCTTGGGCCTTTGGGCGTTGGCCTTGCTTGGGCTTATGATGCCCTATACAGTGTTTTTATCAAGTGAAAAATAATTCATACTTATATTTTCTGCCAAATAAGTATTCAAATGATCAATTTATTGTCAGTATAATTTTATTTTTAACTTGGGCGCCAGATTCAAAGGTAAATATAAACCTTTGCTGAAACCAGATCTAGCTTCCAGGATCAAAGCAACATTTGCTTTAGCGCCCAAGAACCCATAGCGCCCACAGCTCCCAACTTGGAAGATAAATACAAGCACACCCAAGTATCAATTCATAAAACCAAATATTAAGTTATTTTACCTTTGGTACAGCAAATTCTTCTTTCTTCTTTAAATAGCGATTTTTACTGGAGGCAAAGAAGAAAAAGCGCAAGGAACTGTCGAACTCGCAAAATCCCATGCGATCTGGTGTTTATTTACCTTTGAATCTGGCGCTCAAGTTAAAAATAAAATTATACTGACCATAAATTAATTATTTGAATACTTGTTTGGCCGAAAATATAAGTATGAATTATTTTTCAATTAACAAAAACACTGTATAGGGCATCATAAGCCCAAGCAAGGCTAACGCCCGCATGAATGTAATACAAGCATTTTTAATTTATCAGAACCCAAAATGAATGACATATTTGAAATATTTCTGAACGCCCAGAAAGAACCCAAATTTGATCCCTCCTGTAACTTGATATGTCTCTGCGAAATGTGTTTGCCGACAGAAGCCAAATATCATATCTAAAGTTAGCAAATCACAGATGGTGCGGGAGCCAACACTGAATGACATATCTCGAATATTTGTTACACGCAAATTGCCTCTTTGTGAAATGCTTTTGCCGACAGAAGTCAAATCTCCCCTCCTGTAATTGATAATGATATCTGTTTGCCATATTCACCTTGCCGACACAATGCACTTGCTGACATAAATTGAATATATCTTTGTGAGTAGTAGAATTCTTTTGTGTATGCCCGCAACATCTGTGATTTGCTAACTTTAGATATGATACTTTTTTAAATCGTTATTTAAAGAAGAAATGGACTATAAATTTGCTGTGCTAAAGGTAAGGCTAGTATTTATTTTTCAAGTTGGGAGCTGTGGGTTCTGGGCGCTGGGCGCTAAAGTATTAATGAATTTGGGTTCTTTGGCCGCTAGCGGGCGCTGGGCTTTAAAGTATCGTTGGTCTTCCCGGGACATACCTTAGCATGTACATCCACCCCTGAAAGTTTCATTTTCCTAACCCAACCCCTTTCCAAGATAGCCAAAAGTAACTAAAGTATAATTTTACCAAAAAAAGCATCGAATGGTGTATTCACTTTATTCCTAACTCAATAATATGATTTGGTAGAAATTTACCTAATAATGTTGCTTAGTGTTTCTGATATATATCCAACTAGGCAGATAAGAAGATTCTCTAAGCAGTTTGGGGTTAATATTCAACTAGCCAGACAATTCATTTCTCTTAGGCATAGCATGGACATCTAACTAGGTGGATAATACCAATTTCCAGGCGTTTTTAGATTTTAAATATATTTTGTACAGCGATATCTATTTTTCATGTACAATCTGAAGTAAAGAGCCACCAGCATATCTTCATAACCCCATTCCTATGCATTGTGAATGCAACTCTACATTACAGCAAGCAGGACAGGGAAATTACCCCAATAATAACACAAGGACATCCCATCTCCAAAAGAATTGGACAATCATTCCCAGAATACCAGTGTACACATAAATTCCGATTAAGCCAAAACATGGCACATCAGGCCCGTAAGGCATGTTCTGTTTCGAACGTTCATTAGTAACTCAAATTAGTCTCTGAAAAAATACAAGTACCCGTTTTTTATGTATTTTCATTTGAATTGTAAATTGCAAGGCAGTTTGGTTTAACAAGTTGTGTATACAATACGCAGCTAAGTTTATGGTCATAAAAAACTTTATAAAACAACTTGAACTCTTCACACACGTCTTTAAACGAATAAAGATTCTCCCGAGTCATTGATGGCGCTGAATCGACGTTTTAGGGGCTGGGTCTTTTCTTTAAGGAAAGGTAGCAAGCCTGTCGCCCGGCCTGGTGATAGCTGGACTCAAACCCCATGCTCAGTATTGCCAAGCAGAGCATCAATCCACTGTGCTACAACAAGGTTGAATAAAGTCTATCCATGCCAAATATAGATAATGCTTAGAGATGCTACATTACAGAAAAGGTTCTTTCTTTCTAGAACATTGGTTGAGCTAATGACCTGATTTTCTTGAATATTCTGCAATTTCAATTTTAAGTCACCCTCTGGTGAGGGTGATTTAACTCACCCCTTAGGTAGGGGGTGATGACACAATAGAATATACTTTTGCTAAATTATGTATTTAAACCTGGAACTTTTAGTTAAACTTAAATATTAAAACAAAATTTAAACTCACCCTCTGGATAATGGTCTTCAACAGTGAGTATCTTGCCACCGACCCGCAGAGTATGAGCTCGAATGGTGTCGGCATCCAAGGGTTTAATGGTGAAAGGATCAATGACACACACATGGATGCTGTTACTCGCCAGGGTATCAGCCGCCTTCAGACCTTCGTGCATAGTTATACCCGCTCCAATAAGGACAACCTTGTAACCAGGGATCTCTCGGATTACCTTGGCTCTACCCACCTGTATATGTAGAACAAGTTAACTTTAGAATATATTCTTGATTAATTTAACAGTTCTTGAAACATGCACTGGCCTTTTAGATATTTCTAATCTTCTCATTTATTGCTCTTTTTGATGCGTCTGCGTTATAAATTACTAGTATGAATGTCCATATATATGGACACTAGTATATCTAGCATCGAATGGAATGTATGATTGTGTGTCATGTATGCATTACTACACTGTTAATCTGATCGCCAAGAAACTATAAAAGTTATAAATTCTAGCGAAGGTATAAAATTCCCCACTCCCCAAGGTCATCTTAATCTTTCAAACACTTTTCGCGCTGACTGAAATTAGAGACCCCTGAACACAAATACTTAACAGTTGCTTTCATTCATATTATTTGAATATTAATTATCCAACAACATCAGACGGGTAATTTTATAATCCTAACTTTATTTTTCAAATAGTTTTGAATTTAAAATACGATCGGTGCATTACATGCCGGCAAAATCTTCGATAGGAGAATTTTCCACCCATGAGAAATATATCCGCTGCAATGAAAACTAACCTTGTCACCAGGGTTCTCTCGAACTAACTTGACTTCAGCAGCCTGTTAATGCAGAAATGTTGAAGTTTTGAGGGCATTTCTGACTGGTTTAATAGCTCCTTAGACATACGTGGCTTTTAGAAGATTTCTTAATTTCTTCTTTATTGTTTTTTTTTTTACACATCTATGATATTTGATACGCATAAATTACTGGTATGTGTTTCTTCGTACCCGTATATTTCTTTATTTATAGAATATGTTAATTTATTTTTAAACTTTGGGTTAATATGTAGTTCACCACAGTGAAGTTTGAGATGATGGCAAAGCAGCGAAACTTCTGTCCTACGGTCCCGAACTTCTGTCTTTCTTCTGAATTTCGAAATTCTTGCCTACATTTAAAATGACACAATACTTCAAAAACTATTTTGTGAGCCTCAGTGTCGGTTGATCGTCACAAAGACGAAGGGTTCATTAGCATATTCTTTCAGCTATCATCGGACTAGCTACTATCAAAAACGGTCGAGAATTTCCGGTTCAACTGAAAAGACAGTCAAATTTTACTTCCGCTTTGTCAGCAAGTTTGTCCGTCAAAGCGCCTAGCACAATAGGGAGCTCCCAAAGTTGAAAAACAAAATTCACGCTTTCTAAAGAAATAAACTTCATTAAAACTGAATTTCTTTATCTCCGACACAAAACTAGACAAGCAGAATATTTTTTCTAAGATTTTCGGGAAAGTAGCTGTTGGCTTTTAGCTTTCTGTCGTTTATTCGGATTTCTTATCCAGACAATACAAGTTATGGCAAGACTAAATAATTTTCGCAATATATTATTATTATTATTAAATAGTTAAGCCTCACAACTAAAAATGTTTATAATGGATTAGATAGGCTGTTTTTTAACAATCGTATCGCCTTAAGTAGGGTAATAACATATCCATATGTATCCTTTGTCTATATTTAATCACTCTTGAAATTGATTTCTACAAATTAAGAAAGAACATGTAATAAACAGAGAATAATATACTTTTATATAGTAAGCTATCCATAAATCTATCTTTGGCGACACTCCCTTCAAAATTTTTTATTTTAATGACATCATAGTATTACTCAGAACCAACCATTTTTGCATAAATCCGAATTCAAAATCCCTTCAAAAATTTTTATTTCAATGACATCATAGTATTACTCAGAACCAACCATTTTTGTATAAATCCGAATAAAGACGAAACTTGGTATTCAGGTACATAAGTATCAAAATATCACAGTTTAGCCAATGCACTAAGTATTGCACACCCTCCCCCCTCAGACCCACGAAGCCCTCGTCCAATTACTAGGGAGATCCTGACTGATATAGCGAATTTTTAATGGTGATAAGACTCCGCCAGTAAACATTTATTAAATTTGAAACAATGGTCAGGCTGTTTTTTAACAATCGTATCGCCTTAAGTAGGGTATTAATATATCCATATGTATCCTTTGTCTATATTTAATCACTCTTGAAATTGATTTCTACAAATTAAGAAAGAACATGGAATAAACAGAGAATAATATGCTTTTATATAGTAGGCTATCCATAAATCTATCTTTGGTGACACTGCCTTCAAAAATTTTAATTTCAATGACATCATAGTATTACTCAGATTCAACCATTTTTGCATAAATCTGAATAAAGACGAAACTTGGTATTCAGGTATATAAGTATCAAAATATTACAGTTTAGCCAATGCACTAAGCATTGCACACCCTCCCCCTCAGACCCACGAAGCCCTCGTCCAATAACTAGGGAGATCCTGACTGATGTAGCGAATTTTTAATGGTTATAAGACTCCGCCAGTAAACATTTATTAAATTTGAAACAATGATCAATCACACAAAAGCTTGGCAAAGGGAATTTACCGGAAATCGGCAAAAGAAATTTACTGGAATTTAGCAGAGGGATTGTTTTATTTTAATGAAACTTCCATAAGAATGTGAATTGTTTTATTCACAAATATATTGACGAAATGAAACTTGTTTATTTTAATGAAACTTTCTGACTATTTTCATTCTTTACGATGAGATAGACCTGCTTACTTTAAGACATCAGGTAAATAAAAAAAAACATTTTCTTTCGCTTTCATCTGCAAACCAACCAACGCTAACACACACACACACACACACACACACACAAAAACACATAAAAATGCGGGGAAAGTGTTAACTGTTATATTGCGTTATATAGCGTTATGAGATTTTCATTGTCTATGGTATTTAAAAACAAGATTCTATGACAAATTGATAAGAAATTGCAAAACAAAAGGGTTCAATATGATAACTTATGAAAGAAAAATGTATAGAAAAATCACTAGAACTAGCAAAGTCACTAGAGAGTTGCAGCCATGTTTAAAGACACGAATACACTAAAATCTCGATCATCAGCGGGCGGAAAACCTGCTGTGCGGATCAAACACGATCCTCTAGAGTCGGATTATTTTAAGAAACATTCAAGTTAATAATTAAATTAACAATAAAAATATTATTTTAAATATTAAAAAAATATTTAAGAAATAATAATAATATTCATGCAAAATTAAAATATGAAATATAAAGCCCATTGAGGTTAAAAACTGACAAATTTTATTTTTCAGATATAATACGGATTTTAAATGTAACATTATTTTATATAATTGATAAGAGTATTTAACTTCTAGCCAGTCACGTGAGGTTATACGACAGGCAACTGAAGCCTGCCCTAGTACTTTTAGAGTCAGTTGGTTTCTAATCATCAAAAGAGAGTACCAACACCAGTATGCTAGATCCACCATTGTCATCTAGCCCGACAAACGGATATTATCCCAATTATTGAGTATGCACAAAAACAAGTCCAGAAGTTAAAACAAAAGTTAAGAAAATGAAATTTCTTTTCTAAGAAATATTTATAATATCACCATTCGTGAAGCCCACATATATAAGATGTAAAGAATGTTTCCTAGAAAGAAAAAAAGCAGTTAAGTCAGTCAAACGTTAGAAAGTGCCATAAGGCTAGTTATAGGCTGACTTACTTGGAATTGTTCTTTGTTATCATAAATAACAACGGTGGCTGGCGTAGATGTCCTAATGAAACAAATACCTCTTGTGTTGGCTGCCCGCTCACAGGCTCGTTCGCAGCTCACAGCATCACTGGGATAGAATACAGTGCAACCTGAAAACAGAACATCCAAATTGTATAATTGTACCTGAGAGTTTTTACTTCGCAATGCACATAAGATAAATAAGTTTACAGCTTATTAAGTTACAACTTAAGAAGTTTACATATACAATGATTTTTGATGAAAATATGTGATAAACATTTGCAACATTGTGGGTAATAAGGGCAGTCACCCTTTTGATATCAAGCAAAGCTAGAGATTTCCAAATGGCTATTACTAAAAAAAATAGTGGCCATGTGACCTTTGGAAATCTCTAGCTTTGCTTGAGATCAAAAGGGTGACTGTCCTTGTTACCCACAATGTTGCAAATACTTAAGATTATCTTAGATAAACACATTCACCCTTACACTTTAGCTGAAAACTCTCGACTACTTTTCGTCTGTTTAACAAAAAAAAAAAATCAAGTAATTATCCCACAAGGCGGCCTGGCTCGGTGGCGGCAGGAAACGAAACAAATAAAACAACTGACAATTTAAATATACAGGACAATAAAAAAAAACTTACAACAAGAGGTACAGAAGAAAAGAAAACTAAATTCAACACCAAAAAGAAATAACAAAAGACAGACACATAGATAGTGAGAGAGTGACCACATGACCTTTAGAAAAAAAACATAATATCTTTTTGTACTAATCGCTACAACTTAAAACTTGTATCTCGAAATGTATTAAAAACTAAAACTTTTTTCTTGTCACTTGGAGATATTCCAATCTCATAAAGTAACAACGATATAAAAAAAAACCATTTACACCCTGCCCCATCATTTATACATAAAAACCACAGTTTTTAATTTCCTTTGATTGATTTCAAATTACGAAATGTGTGGCAGTAGCACATTTTTGTCAACCTATAAATATTTAACAACCTGTCGATTCTAACTTGAAGATAACTATCTACACCTTCAATGGAAATTTACACTTTTTCAAGTTGTTTAGTGCCATTCATGTTTTATTTTCTGGTTGATTTTTCACCCACGTTCCTTCTTTTTAAATCTAGCACCCAATACTACCAAAAACTACATAACTGAATATAGAGATCATTTCATTACAGATTAAACTCCCTTATTTCCCAATTCTCTAAATTATGTATGGTCAAGTAAGTTTCCGTTTAATCAACTAAAAAAAAAATCTTTTCACTGTACTTGGTACTTAAGATTAAAAATGAAAGTGCTGAGTGTTCCTGAGCTTCCAAATTTATTTAAGGACAACTTGCATGTCATAACCCTCCCAACTTTTGATTTTAGTCTAAAATATTTAGAATTTTTGTAGAAACATTTATTTCTTATTTTTCAAAACATTTGTACTTTTTTTTAATATTTTGTCTTCAAGCGCCATTTGACTAGATCCATCTTCACCAATACTCACACCAGCATGTGATCAGACACAGTTGATGTTTGTCTGAGAAATGGCACCCATTCTGAGCTAAAATAAAATTGCTAGTTAGAAACCGAGATAATAAAAAGCACAGCACGAGTATCAGTCTTGCTCGTTATCAGAAAAAGAGAAAATTAAAACAGTGATATTATATGAAAACTTTGGTAACGGAACAACACAACTGTTTCTTATATCAAGCGAATTTATTTAATCAAAGTTCCAGGCAACGGATATCCGAAACCAAAGAGGGAAGCCAAATTTGTGCCTGTAAAAAAAGAGAAAAATAAAAAACACATTTAATAGCCATCATTGTTTATGGCCATGGCTTAAATTAGTTTCATCGAATATATTAATGATTACAATCAAAATCTTTGCTTATTTACTGTAAATTTTGTGGATGTCGTTAAGATCCTCTTCTTCTTTGGAGCAGGAATCATTCAATGAAATATAGTCATGAAACAATATTAAGTATATGACAGAATCTGATGCTCCTATTGAAAGTGATAGATGACGAATATTTAATACTTATAAGATGGATGGAGATATTGCACAATCTTTTTTACGCATGAATTAATTTGACAAAGACAAAGCACCCAACACAACTAGATAATTACTGTACCTTTCAGTTAGTCTTTATTGTTACTTGTCCAAGTGCCGTCTGGAAGCATACAAATATTTATAATTATTCAATTTTTCTAAAAATTTTACGTCAATGTGTGATTTGACTGAATCGAAGTGAATTAATATATCTTTTTTCAACTCAAATCCTGCAAATCGGTTTGAGGTCAAGTGGCGTGAGAAGGCAAAAGTCTTCGCGAAGACAAAGTAATTCGGGGTTTTATTTACCAAAATTAACCCAAAAGAACATTTAAATACTAATTTTAGTCCTTCCTGTCTTTTTTAACTATACGAATCTAACGACAAGATCAACTTGCTGGTTACAAGGCACGAGTAGGTTGAATATATCTCTGGCTGTAAATGACGATCGATCGACTTTGCCCTCTGATTTGTTCAATGACTCAGCGTAAAATTAGTAATGTAGAGTAGGAATAGAAGTAGGTCTAGGATATAGAGAGGATTTTTTTCAATATTTTATTGATCTAATGGAAATAGGCCTATCCCAAAGCTTCTATGTTAACCCTCTTCTGATTTCCAAGTCCTAGAAATTTACCGGTAAATATTTACCAAATCATATTATTGAGTTACGACTAAAGTGAATATACCGCTCAATGCCTTTTTTATGTTCCATACGAAAATAATAATCCTTTTTGTCAGAAACGAATTTTAGCCCCCACCCCTATACACACCAATTCAGGGTATATATTTGCACATTAGGGGGGTAGGGGTAATTTTAAAGCCCACAATATCACAGTAGTGTATGTCTGTAGAGTCAACCAACTGACTAGGCAACACCTTATACTGTTCACTTTCTATCCAAATGAGATATTCCTTCATTTTAATTAAATAAGACAAACAACGTTTTTTTTAACTGAAAGTAAGGAGCAACATTAAAACTTAAAACAAACAGAAATCATTCCATATATGAAAGGGGCTGTCCCCTCCTCAATGCCTCGCTCTTTACACTAAAGTTTAACTCTGTATCACAACTTTTTTTTTAAGGAACAGTATTATGCAATGAGGAAGAAAACATGGACTGGATAGAATGATTAAATGTAGAAAAAACACGAGTAAAATGAGCAACAAAATCACTGATTTTGATAATCAAAACAGTAGCAGGCACACACTTGCTGCTATTAATTACATTATACCAAGACTTCCGATTCGAGGAGCCATCCAAACCATTCAGGCGGGTTTGACACAAAGAAGATCTAAACTGACGTTTCGAATTTTGCTTAATTTTCAATACTTTACCAGACTTGGGCCGATCACAAGCAATCCAAAGGCGAAGCCAAAACTTCGCGCGTTGTTACCTTTTTTCACTTCTGGGCACACATTCCATAACGATTTTCTGGTGCCAAATCTAACACGTTCAACAGGAACTTAAACTGAAGCAGCCTACTTCAAACAATGCACGATCTGGTAATAGTAACAATTTAAATCAATCTTAGCTGTCGGTGACCTTACAGAGCTTTGTAAAAGGTGAAAAGGCACTTTCAGGCTTGATAATAACGAGCAAAGAACATGCAGATGAACTTCAGAATTTACTCGTTTCTAATTTGGCTTATCAAACCATTTATTATGGTAAGAAAAACGGTTAAAGGCCAGTAAAGCAGGCGACTCAATTTCACAAGTTAAAGGCAAGTGATCATCGTCAATTTTATCATCCAAAACAATGACAGAAGAACCACGAGAGATCCCCTTGAAACTATAATATGATCAAGGTTTGATCTAGAACCATCACGGTTATGAATGTAGGTAAACTGTTTATCTTTATTGACTAACTGATGAAGCCACTAGGCAAAGCATCAAAAAACAGGTCACTTCTTTCAGATTGGGACAGAAGATTGGCATTAATATCACCAGCCACAATCCAATTTAATCCCTGATTGGTCACTCTTAGCAGAAGTGTCCTAAGTCGCTTACAAGAACCCGTGAAGACAGATAGGGAAGAAATGTTCTTGCGATTGTATGGCATATAGACATTGATGAGGACCACATTACCGCATTTTATTTCTAGTAAATTATGATCAGAAGAAACAAGCTTAGGTTTCTTAGCGAGGCAAACTAAAGTTGCAGGGCCCTCAGAGGGTCGACCTTGCGTTTTTTTAGCTTCACGTACAAACGTGTGGTGGGTGGGTGATCGTTTAAGAGTATCTGTATTGGCTTTAGTTAGAAAATGTTTCTGTAGGAAAACTATATAATAATCAAGAAGCTCATCAATATGAAGATCTTTGTCTTTGGTTCCGTTAATATTAAGTGAAACAAAGCGAAATCTATTGCCACAAACAATCATTTTTTATCCTTACTTATTAAAAAAAAATTCCGAAAAATAAGTTTTTCAAAGAAAAGTAAAGGCCATTTTAAACTTAACCTCAGGAGATACAAATACCTGTTGAAATTCAAACTCAAAACGACCATAAATTACTATTAAAGAATAAATGAAACCCAAAACGAACAGAAATTAAACAAACAATCATAGCAAAAAACATACAAGTAATAATATAAATGAATAAATAGATCTTAAAGCGAGTAATGCTTAGATTGAATATGAAAATCTAGCTTAAAACGAAAACAAATATTTTGCTATTAAAGTATAAATGAAACTTAAAACAAACAGAAATTAAATAAACAATCAATGCGAACAAAACATACAATATATATCAAACAGTTCGTGGTAACGAACTGTAAGTAAGGAGCGACCCGGCTCAATGGTAACCGAAACTCTAAAACACGGAATTTTGATACCAATAGATACATCAAAAGAATCAAATTTTAATTCTGATTTCTAATATATAAGTTTCACGCCTGAGAAAATTTGGCTGATTTTCAAAAAAAGGGGGAAAGACCCCCCAAAAGTTATAGAACCTTAATGAAAATCACACCATCATATTCAGCGTATCAGAGAACCCTACTGTAGAGGTTTCAAGCTCCTTTCTACAAAAATGTGGAATTTTCCATTTTTTGCCAGAAGAAAGATCACGGATGCGTGTTTTTTTTTT